>JAAMXP010001681.1:0-19525 GCA_019693395.1 Ettlia oleoabundans | reverse complement strand
ACCGCGCAGGCCATCACAGCTTCCAGGTGCTGCTCCTGGCTTGGGAATGGCGGTATCAGCTGCTCATCCACGTGATGCAGCGTATTGCTGGAGGCCTTTGTGATGCCATCCAGGTGCTGCATAGCGCAGGAGGCAGGTATCACACGAGATGGATAACGCACGAAGCCATGCTTGCATAATTGATAGCTTCATGGCCGAGTGGTCTGCTCAAAGGCAAGTGCAACAATGGCGGCCCAGAGCCGTACCTGCCGCACAAGGCCATGCAATTGCTCATTCTCCTGCTGCAACTGTGTGTGCCGCTGTTCCAGGGTCGGCTGTTCAGGGTCTGTATCCCCATCAACCCCTGTTCCTGCCTCTGCACATTCGGCTGTGTTCACGTCAGCTGCCTCTGGCTGCAAGATGTTGACAGCAGCTTTGGTTCTTGCTGCAATACCCGGTGGGCTGGTGGGCGTGAGGGTCACCGTCACTGTATCATCATCTTGCAACGAAAGCTCCAGGCATACCCTCTCAGCTGCGAGGTTCAGATGCACTGCGACCGGCTGTGCTTCATCCCCAGTGACCTCCAGGCAAAGATGCACTAGCGGTGGTTGAGCCGCTGGCAACATGGCGGCGGCCCTGGGCGGCACTCTGCTGGTCCTTGCAGCCGGCAACTGGTCGCAGCCGGTTTACTGCATTTTCAAGAGAAAGCAGGGACAGGTGGACGCCCCAGCTATCGCTCTTGCAAGGCCCAGTCAACGCGCGACTTCCGACACCCGTTCCAGGCTTTGCAAAACTGGTCTCGGCTCAGCAGTTTGCAAAACCGGTATTGGGGAGCAAATTGGTTCATCGTGCGCAAATGAGTCAGGTTTCCGTCCCTTTCCTCCAACCCAGTTTGGATGCCCTAAGCAACCCAAAGCCTGGCTTGGTGCCCCGGATATCCCTTTCACCGCCCTGAGCACGCCATGGCCCCCTTCTTGCCGTCGTCGCTCTACAGCGCCGCCGGCCTGCCCCTGGCCGCACTGGCAGCCCAGCAGCGGGAGACCCAGCAGACGGTGGCACACTCCGTGGCGGAGGGCAGCCTTAAGCAGCGGTTCCTGATGGGCAACATGGTGCCAGCTCCGTCTGAGAAGAAGATCGCTATGTACAGCAAGGTGAGGCTGATGCAGGGCAAGCGGCCTCAAGCAGGCGGCACGGGCTTTGAAAGCGTTGGGTAACCAAAGCTAAACGATAGACCGATGCCTGGGAGGTCCCTGAGCGACCATAGGCCGAGGGTTTGACCGTCGCCCGTGGGCGACACACGCTGCCGCCACGCCGCCGCTGGGATGCAGAGAGCCCTGTTTCTGGTTGCAACTCAGCTTGCTCGCTTTCCCTTCCTGCAGGATTTCTACATCGCCTGCAGCCTGGGTGGCATCGTGGCTTGCGGTGCGACCCACACCATGGTCACGCCGCTGGATGTTGTCAAGTGCAACATGCAGACAGACCCCAAAAACTACACAGGCATCCTGCAGGTGCAAGCCAGGGCTGTGGCATATGCAAACGTGCACCGTCTGCTTTGAAGCATACCATCATGTTGGTTATGTTCCAGCATACACCCACATGGATTCAAATGAGCAGGGATCAAGCAACAGCCTGCTAGCGCCAGGATACGCCCTCGTTTTGCTTTGTCGTGTCAAACAACCTGACGACTTGCTTCAAGGTCATCAAGCAACCGTTTGGTGCTTGCGCTTGGCCCAACGAGCTTGTGTGCTGAAGAACTGTCCACTTCCTACTTGCAGGGCTTCCGCAAGGTTGCAGGGGAGCAGGGTGTGAGGGGCCTGTTCAGGGGCTGGGTGCCCACAGCCTTTGGCTACTCAGCGCAGGGCGCGTTCAAGGTGCGGATGGGGGGCAAAAGTGCGGTGCGCGTGGCATGGCAGTTTCTCAGGCAGTGTTCCAGCCAATATAATTGGCAGTGGCATTGCCAGTTGCCGCCGTGGAACAAGCAGATGCCTCACTTGAGACTTTCCAACGCAGCTGTGCTGCTGATTGTTTGTAGCATGCGATTGTTTGCTGAGCCTGCGTGTGTTCTTGCCTGCGCCTGCCATTCCTCCGCCTGCAGTTTGGTCTGTACGAGTACTTTAAGAAGTGAGCTCAGTAGCAGCCCCACACGGGAGGCTATCTTGGCACCTATCTCAGCCCTGACTTTGCCTCGTCAGTAGTGCCAGTTGGAAGCCAGCATGCCATGCAGCACTTTCCTGAGTGCCTGTGTCCTGGGTGTGCCAAGATTGCTGCTGCTGCTGTATTGCTGCCACACCTGGTGCTGCCGTGGAATGCCTTCCAGTCGGTCTCCAGCCGACTGCCGGGTGCCGTGCTGCCTCGCTCCTTCCACACCCCTGCTCTTCGCGGTTCAAATGATGTGCCCTTTCTTTCCCGTTTTATTTACTATCTTTGCTGCTCTGACACTGGCCCTGGCACCCCACCCTTTTTTGCTGCGGGAGCCGTCATGTCACAGGTGGCGTAGTTGGGTCTTAGCACAGTTGGTACTTTGTGCTTGGTGCAGGACCTACTCCGATATGGCTGGCCCTGAGAACGCCAAGAGGTACCAGAACCTCATCTACCTGGCGGGCTCAGCCTCAGCGGAGTTCTTTGCAGACATTGCGCTGTGTCCCTTCGAGGCGGTTAAGGTGAGGTGGCGGCGCTGCGCTGGGCACGCTGGGTCAGGCTTGGCACATTGGGCACCCATGCAGGCTAGCTTGGCACATTAGGTGGCGCTGGGGATGGTGCGTTAAGCTGGGCACGTTGGGTGCCGCTGGCCATGCTGGGCTAGGCTTGACACATTGGGGTGGTGCTGGGCACGCTGCATTGCGCTGTGCCCCTTGGAGGGAGTCAAGGTGGGGTGGTGATGCCGCGCTGGGCACGCTGTGCTAGGCTTGGCAAGTTGGGTTGGTGTTGGGCTAGTTTAATCCTGGTGGGGCATGTGCAGCACAACCGTTGATGCTTATCAAGCAGGACAGCACTTTGGTGCTGCTGCCGAGTTGGACACAGGCTGCAGAAGCCTCAGTAGTGGTGTGCCCAATCGAAAGTTAGGGGTTGCTGGCTATCAATTGTGCTTGTTCTGCACTTGTACAGCAGCTCACCCACGCGTACCACCCCGCCCTTACCAGCGCTTTGCCGCCCCGCCCACCTCTGCTCCTGCAGGTTAAGGTTCAAACCGTGCCAGGCTACGCACGCGGCCTGGCAGATGGCCTGCCCAAGTTTGTGCAGCAGGAGGGCGTGGGCGGGCTGTTCAAGGGCCTGACCCCGCTGTGGGGCCGCCAGATCCCATACACCATGATGAAGTTCGGTAAGTAAAGGGTGTGGGTGATTGTGTGTGGGTGTGTGTGTTGTGGGTGAGTGTGTGGGTGGGTGGGGGTGGGTGGGGTTGGGTGGGGGGTTATATGACAGAAAGCTGCTGGCAGTTGTGATCGCTCAGGAGATATCTGCTGTTGGAGTGGGAATAATCAGCAGCGGTGGCAAGCCAGTGGCACTGTGATGGTGGCCCCTGCAACGCCGCCAGTGTTGTGATCAATGAAGCTTCCAGCTGGGGCGGGGCGTCTGGTTGAAGCTAGCAGCAGTGCAGTGAAGCCGAGGCATTGGCAAGGCTGCCGATGACTAGTGTGGCTGTTGTTTAGGGGGTGCCCTGTTTGGTGTCTGCTGGCCTTCATTCAGTCCCGGTTGGCCTTAGTACTCATGCCACTCTGCTCGCTCCTGCAGGCGCCTTTGAGAACGTGGTGCAGATGCTGTACAAGTACGCGGTGCCCAAGCCCAAGTCGGAGTGCAGCAAGCCGGAGCAGCTGGTGGTGTCGTTTGCGGCGGGCTACATTGCCGGCATCTTCTGTGCGGTGGTGTCCCACCCTGCCGACAACCTGGTGTCCAAGATGAACGCTGCCAAGGGCGTGCCTGCAAGTGAGTGTGTGAATAGACTCGTAGCGTGTCCGTGGTTGCCGGTTTACTACAGCCCCCTTGGCATTGCCTCCTGCCTTGCTTATGTCTGCCTGTGCTGCCAGTCTTCTTGTGTGCGTGCCCTTGGTTTCCGCCATCTGCCCCGCTGGGCGCCCGTGCCTCACCGCCATGCCCTCCTCACCTGCTTGCCTCTTAGCCTGTCTGGCAAGTTTCATTACCCTAATAAATCCTGGCTGCCCCTGCGCTGCCCCTCACCACCTCAGGCGCAATCGTCAAGGAGCTGGGCTGGGTGGCGCTCTTCACCCGCGGCTTGCCCCTTCGTATCGTCATGATCGGCACGCTCACCGGCCTGCAGTGGGGTGAGCGCCCGTGCCATTCCACTTGCCTGCTTGCTCGTCAGCCTGCCAGCCTGCTCGCTTGTCAGCCTTTCCGCCCGCCTGCTCGCTTGCCAGCCTGCCCGCCCGCCAGGCGCCCTCGGGCCTCTTCGGCACCAGGAGTCCCGCAATTCAAACAGAGTGTTGCAGCTTACCAGGCATTGGATCAGTGCAGCCTTGCTGCATCATCATTCAGTTTATGCAGAGCAACGCCAGGTTGTCGGCATGCCTGGCACTTCTTCACACCATTGGTCACATGACGCATGTCGCTGCTGCTCCCCCTGTTGCAGGTATCTACGATGCCTTCAAGGTTTACGTGGGCCTGCCCACCACCGGCAGCGCAGAGCCCGCCAAGCCCGCCACTGCAGAGATTACCAGCAAGTAAATGGAGTTCATTGCCAGCAAGTAACCTGAGTTGATCAACCCCTGCTGGTGCCACCTCGCCACTCGCAGCCGTCTTGTTGGATCGACCACCATGGCTTACAGGCAGCAGTAGCAGCGGCGACCCGCCGCATCATCACAACAAACCCTCCAGCCAGCCTGGCCTGCTCCGCTTGCAGTAAACTCGCTCTTGTAGCTCTTTTGATTCCGAACGATCCCTCCCATTCCCTGCCCCCTGACGCCCGTCCCCTGCTTGATTCACTCAACCTGCTTCGTCAAGCACTTGCCACGCCAAACGCGGCCTGAAGGCCGCTGTGCGCCTTCCTTTAACCTTTCGCTCTATCGTAGAACAGTGCTTCACACCGCAAAGTGATACAGGGTTTACATGGACAGGGCCAACAACGGTATTTGCCAACAGCAGCACCGAGTGCTGTTGGCCTGGGTAGTCTACAATGCACAGGTTTGGAACAAGGTCTGTCATCATTGCTAGGTGCAGGGTTAAATGTAAGGTTGTGGTGCACAGAGTCGCATGAAACACGCTGTTATGGCACCTGTGCAGGCGTGTGTGCGGAAAGGTATAGCACAACAAGGTACGGTTCATGCCGCACACCCACTGGTTGTTGTGATTGTGGTGTCAAAACCGTTGATCAGTCAGGGGCCTGTCAAGTCCTTTGGAAGCCACCTGTGGTGTTCATAGGGCATTGCCGCGAATGCGGCGCGCCAGCTGCTGGTGGTGAGGGGGTGGGGCCGGAAACAAGGGAAACAGCCAGGTAAGCACTGAACTTCTGAGCGTTAGGTGTTATTTCCAGGGTGGTGGGCGGGGAGCAAAAGGAGATCAGGCAGGCTCGGGCAATATCAAGCAGCAGGCTTAGGGGCAGTCTCGGTTTACGTTAACATATGATTGATTAAGCGGGGTAGCGGTGTCGGGGCTAAATAAGAAAGCGAATTACCACTGCGCTGCCAAATGCCGGGAGAGCGCGCACCCTGTACAGTCGTCTGTCCTGCTCGGTTGACGACCGAACTCGTGCTGATGGTTGAATCCTGTTATCAGCTTTACGGGGCTTTAAAGAGCATTGACGACGGTTGAGGTTGCTCGAACACATCCTTCGCTTCGGACGCTCTGCAGAATCGCTACCAGGAAGCGCTCAGTGGGCCGCTGCAGTCAGGCGAGTCACATACAGAGATGGAGGCCTCGCTTGCAGGCTGCTGTGAATACTAGCACTTTGCCGCCTGTGACAGCCTCCTGGCCGGCCTGCAACAAACCCACTGTGGTGTTTGCAGTAGTTTCTGCACACCAAGCCCTTCGCCAAGCATCAAATGGCACTGGAGCAGGTGCTGTTTCAACACCGGGAGCTAGATGTGTTTCGCATCCCGCCGCGTGGGGGGGCGGGAGGCTGGCGTAGCGGAGAGTGGCGGATGAATGATAAGATCTTCACTGGCCGTGTACGGGTGGTGGCAATGGAGACGCACTTGTAGTACGTTTAGAGGACCCACAAACGTACGTTTGCAGCATCGGGACTGCGGCAGCCGCTGTCTTTCGCCACCACTCAGAACCTGCGTGAACAGATGTCTATAGCAAACCACTCTTGGGCCTTCCCTCATGCCTAACAATACACCTTGAATGTGCCCTCTTCATGCCTCTTTGTCGGCATGACGCGCAGGGGCGAGCTGTTTTGGATGGCGCTTGTACCTCGCGGCCAGGCCCACATCGCAGTGGAGCAGGCAGCTGACAGTTCCCGCACCTTTGTCCTGGTGGGTGGTGCTGGAAAGAGCATGCACACACACAAGCAGTCTTTCCTCCCCACCTGCTGGGACGGAGCGCGAGATGCGACTTCAGCTGCACACGGGGCTGGCAGCCATAGAGAGCCCCCTGTGTCGATGCCACAGCTCTACTATTTGTGTTTGTTTATGTTGCAGCTTGTACTGGCGGTTTCATTTTGGCCCCCACATTGTGCCTGGAAAAAGCTGCAGTTCCTGCTCTAACCCCGCTCTATCCTTAGAGTGGCTGCCTGCCCTTGCCGCTGCTGCCACTTGCCCATCCCCCTGCCCCTGCCCCTGCTCCTTCTGCCAGCGCTGCCTACCCTACTCTCTTGTCAACCCTTTTTCACAGCTGCTCTGCTGCTGCTTGTTGACCTTATGTCTGCCTGTCATCCCTCATTCCTCCCGTTCATAACCCGCCCCACTCAACCCCACCCCACCTACCTTCAGCTGCGGCATCTGTGGCCGCGGCGACGAGCACGCCAATGGTTGGGTGTCGTGTGACATGTGCGACTGCTGGGTGCATTTCTCATGTGACACGCGGCAGAGCAGAGGTGAGGGGTTGTGGGGAGAGGGAGGTGTGGGTGTGGTGGCGGGGGTGCTGTGTCGGTGTGCGTGTGTGTGTGTGTGTGTGTGGGGGGGGGGGGTTGTTTGTAAGGTGGTGTGTGGGTAGCGCTGTGTGTGTTTGCGGATGTGGGTGTGGACTGGCGAATCTGGAGGACTAGGGGGCGCGAAGGCCTCTTGGCACCCAAAGCTTTTGAGGTGTGGGTAGCACGACAGTCTGCATGGAAAATATCGGCAGGAAAAAATTTCTGCAGTTTTACGGACAAGTTAGCCACAGTTTGTGGATCGCTTGGCCTGCAACACACTTGGCTGGCAATCTTCCGACATTTGCGTTTTCGTCTGCCGTGTCTCGCCAGCCCGTACCTGTCATCTGCACCTCACCCTGTGCTTCTTCTGCTGTGCCTCTCCAGCACGTGCATCTCAACTGCACCTCATCCCGCGCTTCGTCTGCCCCCGAACACACCCAACCCGGCCTTGCGACCTGCCCGCCCGCCATCAAATGCCGTGCAGCCTGCCTGCCTGCCTTCCTGCCCGCCTGCCTGCAGGTAGCTCAAAGGATTACAGCCGGGCGAGGGGCTGCGTCTATCACTGCCCCCGCTGCTCAGAAGTGTGGCGCCACCAGTCCTTGCAGGCACAGGCGGCAGTGGCGGCTAAAATGGCGGCCGCCATGCAGCATCTGCGGCTGGGGCCGCCAGCGCTGGCGCCGCCTTGGCAGCAGCAGCAGGCAGCAGCAGGCGCCGCCGACGGGAGCAGGCGGGCAGCAGCAGATGCAGCACCCGCCATCGACCGCGGCCATTCAACAGCTTGGCAGCTGCTGCAGGCGCCGGTACAACCAGCCGCAACCCGTCAGCCCTCGCTGCAGCAGCAGCCACAGGCGGCACAGGCGCCGCAGGCGGCTGGATCTGTGGTGGCAGATGGTCCGGCCCCCATGCAGCAGTAACGCTTAGCTTTGCTTGGCCCATTCGTGGCTATTGCTCACTGCTTTGCTTGTTCCTCCATCAGTCGGGGAATCTTGGCATGAATGAGCCCACCACACAGTGCAGCGAGCTCCCCAACCTTGACACTCTACATACCACTCTCCTGACTGCAAACCATCGCTGTAAGCATGTTAGAAGTCACCTGGACCTTGCAACAGCCTTGATCTGAGACAGTGTGAGCTAGTGTGTTGTTTTCCATACCGGCAGGTGGCATGTAGATTCATGTTGCTTGCAAGAGGGGAGGAAGGGTGAGCCGCCTTCAGCTTCCGTGCAAGCTTATGTCTGGAAAGTCTGAGGAAAGGGTGAGCCACCCTCAGCTTCTTCGGGTCTGATTGTACGAGTCCAAAGAGAAAAAGGCAAGGGGAGGAAGGGGTGAGCCACCTTCATATTCCTGTGGTTTTGGGGTAGGGGTAAGAAATTCCAAGTTTGAAAACGTGGCAAGGGGGGGCACAACCAGCAGGGTGCAAGGACCCAATTCCAGCGCTGCTGGTCAGCCAGCAAGATGGGACACAAAGTGAAAGCAGGATTACAGGCTTATGCAGCGAACAACTGGCAATAAGCAGCCTAGGGGCTGCACTGAAGCAATGAGCTGCCTTTGCGGCAGCTCACAGTACTAACAAGTGGGCAATGAAACAGGAGCAACAGGAATGGACAGAGCAAAGGGGACAGAGTGCGCCGACAGTTAACTTTGCATCGTTGCGGCATGATCAAGGTGATATCTGATTGGAGAATCGTGCTAAAACAAGCAAAAAGGCATTGCACACAATGTGGTTGCTGCTTTTTTCTTCTCAGGAAATGCTGGTGTTGATTCTGTGGCTGAAACTGTGTTATGCACGGCAGAAAATGAAAGAGATTGATGGCCCTTGTGGGCGAAATGCTGGCCAACGGGGCGTGCCTGCCGGGTGCTGCATGCATACAGTCCCCAGCAAGATGAGAGTGTGCTGCATGTACCGCGGCTGTATCGCCATGACAACAGTGTACTGCAGAAACCTTATGCCACACGTACCGCCTTGGCAGACGTGTGCCGTAGCAGCTTGTGTGTGTGGCTCAGCAGGTGGCGGCTGGGCAAGCAGGCCTACGCAAGCTCCAGCTGCTAGCCTAGCTGCCACAGCCTTCAGATCCGGATTCCCCTTGATTTCTTGTATTTCCTGCACGCATACACGTTGGGGACATGCAGTGTAAATGCATAGATGGGAGTGCAACATTGCGGGAGTGATCGGGGAAGCGTTGAGCCATTTAGATGGGTGGTGGGAAGCAGTGAGCTGGTTCAACGTGTAAATGGGCCGCCTTTCACAATAGCACAGCAGGCTCAGCATTGCAACATAGTAACGGCTGCCATTGGCGCACAAACCAGCCATTTGTTGCAAATAGCCAGCAGGGGTGTTGGCAGGAAAGGCTGTTGGCTGTCTGCCTGGCTGCCTGCCGCACCCATAGAAGGAGCGCATGAGCGCTTTGGGCCCAGCTGCGGCGCGGGGGCTGGAAGTAAGTGGGACGCTCACTCTATTGGCACGTCTGGTGAAAGTACTTACTTAAGTTCGCGGGAGATGGTGGAGTGGCTGACTTTGTATTCCTCCTTCTTTTTGATGGCAAATAGCTCGTTAGCCATCTTCTGCACCAAGATACACAAATCGGAGTCGAATGGTTGAGGTTGTGAGCAAAACAGTGCGTAAACAGCAGTGCATCAGTTGATTGAGCCCCCCAGCAGGCAAAAAAGCTGCAGCTATGGCTTGGAAGAAGTGGACCGCAATGACCAAACTGGAGGTTTGGAAGCACCGAGGCAGAGGCCAAAGATGCACTGCTTCCGCCGCCGCTGATGCTGACCGATGCCGAAGGTTGGTGGTCTGTCACAAAATTTTGGCTGCCCAGCTAATCAATGGTTGCAATCTGCTGGTAAGATGTGCTTTCTTCCGTTTACTCAGGGTGACAGCACCGGGTCAGCGCAGTCTTTCATTTCCAGCCTCATCGGGCGATTCGTCCATCAGGCTTGCTGGCCATGCCGCATTTTGCCAGTCTTAAAGTCTACAAACGGCCCTGCGTTTTGGTCTTATCTGCAGGTTTGGAGTACACGGTCAGCTTTGAGTCCCGTGGCAAGAATGGCTTTTACTGCAAGGTGGGCTTGGCATATCCAGGAAAAGGCAGTTGCCTATCGTTCTGGTGCATGTCCATCATTGCGTAGCGGCCACCTGAGGATGTCATCGTAGCCTCCCGAAGCTCACTCCTTTGTATTCCTTGACTTACTGGGTGCAGGTGGCCCAGCTCAAGCCTTTGCTGAAGGGCCTGGGAGCAGAAATTGGCGACAGCCTTGACATCATCGTATCCCCAGAGGATGTTGGCGGCCCCTGTGCAAGTGCGGGAGTCAACTGCCTTCCGGCCAGGGTTATTCTGGAGAAGCCTCCTGGTGCAATGGCACCACAGCATCTGGAGGAAAAGCGCAGACAGCAGCAAGCGGAGGAGCAGTGCAGACAGCTGCAAGCGGAGGCCTGCCGTCGGCAGAAGGAGGAGGCACAGAGTAAGCGAGAACAAGATGAGCGGCGTCAGCGAGAGGAAGCGCAGCGCCGGCAGCAGGAAGAGGCGGAGAGGCAGCGGCGGCAGCAGAAAGAGGAGGCAGAGAGACAGCGTCAGCAGCAGGAACAGGAGGCAGAGAGACGGCAGCAGCAGGAAGAAGAGCAGGAGTTGCAACGGCGGCAGCAGGAAGAAGCGGAGACAAAGGGGCGACAGCAGGAAGAGGAGGCAGAAAGACAGCGTCGCAAGCAGGAAGAGGAGGAACAGCGCCGGCAGCGTGAAGAGGAGGCTCGACTAGCTGCCAAGCGGCCTGCAGCAGAGCATGTAACCTTTCCCAACCGCGGCAATCCGCAGCAGGGTGGTGCAGTGTCGGACCCAGCTGGAGCCGCATCGATGGCAGGGGATGGAGTGGATGGACCAGGGGCAGGGGCATCTAGCTTCCGTGTGAAGATGGAGCATTCAGCTGGGCACTCAGGCGATTACACGGCAGGTGCAGGACATACTGGCGCAGGGCATACGGCCAGCCCTCTACCAAAATCGATACAGGATGCAGCGGAAAGTGGTGGGACTAACCGCCTCGCCGTCTTCCAGGCGTTGGGGTTCATGCTGCGGAAGACTGGGCTGTCCCACACCGATCGGCAGGTAAATGAGAGTATGGGCCGGTGGGTTGCGAACTCTGGTGCGGCTTGCTTCAACCTGATGCCTACCGTCCGGCTTGTAAAACGCTCCCTGGCTGCAAGCAGCCGGCATGCCCATAGTGGTGGTATGGACCGGATTGCTGTCGCACCTCTCTCTTCAGCAGCATTTTATCCTGCAAACAATCCCAACGACCCCAGGTCCACAACACGCGATAATATTGTTAATCTATAAATTGCAGCGCTTCCTCACGGAGTGCATCATGAAGGAGGAGGATGACATAAAGGTGGCCATGCACTGGAGCGAGCTGTCATCCAACCACCAGGCGGGCGAGTTGACAGCCATGCGTGAATGGGTTGCACTGCAATTGCTGACGCAGAAGCATGACTGATGACCCCGGAGGCTGCAGGCTGGTTATGCATCCCTCGTAGGTCCTGTCTGGCAGCAGCTGGTACAGCAGCTCGTATTCTCTGTCGCTCTTAGGTGTGTGACTTGAAATTGCATGCCTTGTAACATACCAATCAATAATTGGGAGTGAGTAGCGCCTAGCTTAGCTGGGACTTGTGTTTATGTGGGGCATAGCAGGCTTCTGTGGGAGTTGGGTGCAAGCTAGTGGTTGTTGCTGCAAATGACACCACAGTACGATAGGTCAACTTGTTTTTTGGAATTGGTTAATCGTATGGTTGTTCCGGTAAACACACATCTACGATCAATGAGTACTGCAGCTGATGCTTTACACAGTTGGGCTGCCCCTTCATTAGGCGCAAGATGCGATGCAGTTGCCGTTGCGGTACTGCCAAGCAGATTGGCAACGTGGGGCAAGACCCATACTGACACACGCTGTGGGATGAGCGATAGTGTCAGCACTGCCTGTGGTCCAAGCAGTGACCAAGAATGCGGCGCACAGCAGTAGCAGTCAGCACTCAGCGACTCGTTGTGCACAACGCAGGGATCAACAGGTGGCAGGGCAAACAACTGGGTGGACCCAATGTGCTGCACAGTGATTCCTTGTTTTCTGGTTTCCGCTGATACCAGGACTCCCCGGCAATGTGCATAACAGGTACTGCAACCTGCTGCTTGCGCAGGTCCCTGGAATATAACAACAACCGCGTGAAGCTGAACTGTAGGGTGACGGTGTCAAAATGCGGGACACATGGTCATATCAGCATGTAGCAGTTGCAAAGAGGCGTGGCTGAGCCGACCCTTCTGCCAGCGGAAGAGGACACCAGCCCGCCACAGCGCACCCAGCAGGCACGGCCTTTAGACGTCAATATGCGATCGGCAGTCGAACACGGTGGACGCTACACTCGCAACAGGTCAGGTGCTACAGCTTAGACTCCCCTGTCCTTTCCGCGGAGCATGTCGTCGCGCCAGCATCCTTCCGGGAAGACCTGGTTACGTGCATGCACTGCTGCCATTCAAGTTTGTAGGGATGCTCAGTAGATTGTCCTTAGAACGCCGTTCTCCTTCCGAAAGTGTTTGTACTTTCCATCCCCGCAAGTTTCCCCGTCTCAAACAAAAACCGCAGAAAGCACCCTCCGCCCTCGCATATGTGTGCAGGGAGATGGCCGCTTGGACGTGTGCTTGGCTCAGGGAGGCCCCGTAATTGGGCTGGGCACACAGGCGGTAGAGGCGGCACCAGATTTGGCCAACACTACTCTCCGAAAGCTTTTATGGGTGGGTCAGATCTTGCTGGTTGCGCAAGCTGTTCGTGACCCTGCGTTGTGTTGAATTTCAAAAATTTGTTGAATGAATAGATTATAAAAGACCCTTCCTCTTACGGAAGCGGCATTTGCAGCAGTGGCAGGTGGCAGGGCTCCGAGTGGCGCCACATCTGACAAACACCAATGCCACCACAACTCATGGTGCCATGCTAGACGAAACGCAGGCAGCACATAAATTTGCCGGTTATGTGCTCGGACAAACAGATATCCAATGTTGTATGCATTTAACAGCGTACCTCATCCGCCGCCGCCGGATGGCCCGTCCCACAGCGCACGCAGCAGGCTCCAGCTCTGCAGCAAAGTGGTGCTTGCACCCGGGCTGGTTTTGTGCGGCTCTCGCGCGAAAGCAAGTGACTGCTTCGAGATGGGTCATAGAAGAGACGATAGCGCACTGATGCGTGAGTTCAAAGAACGCGCCGCTGCGAGTGATCAGGGCGTATCGGAGGTCAGCGCTTCTGGAAAATGTTTGTGCAGAGCAGCGGATGCGTATGTTCCGCAACCAGGTTTGTGCAAGCTCTACTATAAACCCTGTCCGCCGGCTATCGCGGCGTTTAGGGCTCATTCCAATCCAAAGTTGACATCAAGGAGAGGAGGCGACCCAGCCTGGAGTGCTCGAACAGTACCCGCGCTTGACCTGGTTTCAGGCAGGACAGCACCGCCCTTGTACAGCGCAGCCTGATCTCTGCTGCATCATGCCTCCTGGCTTGTCCTGCTGTATGTGTATGTGCAGGATAGGGAGAGCGTGGCAACACTGTGCTGCACTACGCGCTAGCTGGCGATTACGACAAGCTTGCTGTTTTCCTAATCAATTGGGGATGCCCTCCCGATGTGGCTGACACGGCAGATCGCCGCACGCCCATGCATGACTTGCGGATGTTGACTTGCTTAAAGGCCAAGAAAACAGTGCTGGAGCGCACAACACGCTTGCTAAGGCTTTTCAAGGCGCATGGCGTTGATGCAAACCGACCTGACGCGGACAAGCACCGACCGTTGCACTTGGCGGCCTGTTTCGCATTTGGGTGCACGGCACTGTTGTAGTGCTTGGTGGATGAGTGTGTCGCTGAGGTGAACGTGCAGAACAACGCTGGCGAAACGCCTCTGCACTGCGCAGCGTCACAGGTGCGCTGACAGCCCTGCGTCCAATAAGGGTTGGGCAGCTGAGTTGGCAGATTGGCGTGATGACAGGCAACTGCTCAACTGCCGTTCAGCGCCTGCACTGTCTTACTCATGTTATCGATCCTGCTGCATGATGCATCCATCGGAATGTGACCTTTCCACACACCATAATTCCAGCTTACCGCATGCTACTAGATATTCACTGCTCGCGGGTAGTCATTGGGTCCTCAACACCAAACTTTACCCCCACATGCTTCATGCCGCAGGGTGACACGGCTGCGGTGCAGTATCTGTTGAGTCGGGGGGCCCATGCCAGCATTCCCGACAGGCATGAGGAGACCACTCTGCACTATGCTCTGAGGTGCAGTATGCTGAGCACAGGGCACCGCATGTCTGGTATGTTACAAAATGCTTGATTCTGAAGGAACAGCGTGATGAAGCGGTAGTCACAAGCATGGTGGAGCAGTTGTTGACAGTCGCAGCGGCAGGAGCGGATGGGCTGGTACATGCCGCCCTGCTTTGCAACCAGCAGAGCGCCGCAACAGGCGAATCACCGCGAATCATCTAGCGGCGCGGCATGGTTCGCAGCATCTGGCGAAGATGCTGATGGAGCATGAGGCAGACCCCAGGTGCGTGACAGCAGCTGTTGCATTCCTGCTGATTGTGGCCAGCTGCCTGCTGCTGCTGCTGGTGTGCTTGCTGCCGCAAGCTAGTGGGCCTTCTTGTGGCCGTGCAAACCTGAAGTTGGCTGCTGCATGGTATCAGCACCAACGGCACGAACTCAGTTCAGCTGTTTGACACAATAGGTTAAGTACAGCAAAATACAACCAAACAGTCATCACCCAACCATTGAGTATTCTGATTTCTACAATGTTTGTGCAAATGCTGCAGCATGCTGGACAAGTACGGGCGGACACCCTTGCATTCCACTTCTTCCCGAAAGCGCAGCAAGCTGGCAGATATTTTGGTGCGGGTGACATGCAGCGACTCAGGGCAGGCCCCACACCGTGCAGACGATTCCGCTCCTCCAGCCAAGCGTGCGCGCTGTGGTGCCCTCAGCACACCATCACCGGGCCACAGTCGCAGGCATGTGGGTTTGAACACAGATACAAGGGGTGGTGGGTTGCAGTTTTCTGCCTGCCACGCGCGTGCTGTGCACAGCATGATGCGATGCCAACACGGGCCCAGCGGGAATGGCATGTCACATCCCCTGCATGTTGCTCTGGCGTGCCTGTCACACGTGTCGATGCTACAGCAGACGCCTCCCGCTGCGCCTTACCCAATCCTCCATTCCCTCTTACTCTTCTATTGCATTCAGTTGTCACAAGAGCCTCACACCTCAACAGATGGCGCCCCAAGAGTGTCACCTCAGCAGCTGCATCAACAAGATAACGAGCACCACCAGCACCATTAGCAGCAGCAACATGGGCAGCCGCGGCATCAGCAGGGGCAGAAGAGCCAGGAGCGAGAGCAGCAGAAGGAGCGGCAGCAGCAGGAGCAGCAGCAGCCGCAGCAGCAGCAGGAGCAAGAGGAGCAGAAGGACCGGCATCAGGGGCCCCAGCAAAGGCAGCAGGTGCGAGCATGAGGGCAGCAATAGCAGTAGTGGCAGGTGCCTTGTCGCTCTTAGCTGCATTGCTCTTTTGGTTGATTCCTTCAGTCACACTCCGCTCTTTATAAACTCACGAACCTCATGCTAAGCATACTATGCCAACAACATCACTGCAGGACGGTGACGTTGGCAGGACAGATGCGGCAGATGCTGCTGGGAGCAGCCCTGGCGGCAGCTCTGCAGCTTTGGTGCCAGCCGCTGCCGCAGCGCAGCTCACTGCCTCCCCTCCACGTGCACAGCCGGGCCTTCCCCGATTGCTCAATCAGTAGCACCTGCACAGATAGCGTCCCAACCAGCAGCACCCGCACAGACAGCACCCCAACCAGCAGCACTTGCGTCAAAAGGCGCCGCCACCCGCGACACCTGCAGAAACACAGCCCCAACCAGCAGCGCCTATGCCTCTCCATCAGGGCGGCAGCGGCGCACCGGCAGCTCTCAGCATCAGCTGCGGCGGGACCTTGGCTTCTACGTTGTGAGAGTGGGGCAGGGGTCGCAGGAGGAAGTCTTGGAGAAACTGCTGGGCTGCTTTGATGACCTGGCAACAGCTGGCTGGCAGGCGGACCTGGTGATGGGCCGGGGGGAAGACAGCACAGCCCAGCTGCTTGCCCACCCAGGCGGAGGCGAAGAAGGAAATGGTGCTGCCTTGGAGGTGCTGCTGCTGGCGGTACGCGGCTTGGTACTGCAAGATTTGGGTGCTGGCCGGGGTGCAGCACCAGGACATGCCCATACGGCTCTTGCACCAGGCAAAGGTGGGGTCAGTCCAGTGCTGTTAAGGGCTGTTGGGGGGGCAATTGCGCTTGTCATCCCTGCCGCACCGCTGCTGCAAAGCGCCGAGCGTTACGGCTGCCTGGCGGCAGTGCTGGCGCAGGTGTGCGGGCGCGCTGTTGGCTGGGAGCTGCGGGTTCCAGGAGGGGGCCAGCAGCTGGAGCTATCTCTTGGTCAGCAGGCAAACCGTGGCCAAGCGCTGCTGGCGGTGCAGCGGGCGCTGGAATGATTATGGATATGGCAAAAACCAAGCATCTGTTGTGAGTATGAACGTATATACAAGCGAATAGCAGCTGTAAATGTCGTTTGCAGCGGGTCCTGCTATGAGTCAAAGAATGTTGGCGCAAATTGTGTAAGCATCTGCTTGGGAAGCAGCGCCAACACACTTGCTATTAGGCGCTGTTTGGGATATTAAGGGATATTAAGGAAAGTGTTGTATAAATCCAGAACGTCTCGAGTGACAGTTGTAGATATTGTCGACACAATAAGTCCAAGGGGAGGGTCATCCGTTGGTGCTGACAGCCTGGCAGCGTTGGTCAAGGTTGGCAGCGCCGCCGCCGCTGCAGATCTTGGGCCATGAGCGGCAGAGCTTGCCTGCTGTAATGGTGCACCCTGCTTCCACAGACGACCGTAGTCAGCAGCATCTACTCAGCGGAATTTGCACACAAAGCAGCCAGTGCTCGAAAGCCAAGGTGGATGCCGCCCCTGGCATCCAAGCTGGCCGCCGGGGCAGGCAGCCAGGGTGGATGCCGGCAGTCAAGGAGAGGCGATTGAGTCGCTTGCAGTTTCAAAAAAAACATTTTAGTCTACTCGTGATATTGCCGGGCAGCGGCAGCGCCGCCGCTGCTGCAGATTTTGGGCCATGAGCGGCAAGCTCTGCCTGCTGTAATGGTGCACGCTGCTCCCAAGAAACGATCTTAGACAGCAGCTTCTACTCAGCGATTCAATTCTGCGCGATATGCGCACAAAGCAGCCAGTGCTCGAAAGCCAGGGTGGATGGCGGCAGCCAGGGTGGATGCCGCCCCTGGCGTCCAAGCTGGCCGCCTCGGCAGGCAGACAGGGATCCAGCGTGGATGCCGGCAGCCAAGGAGCTGCGATTGAGTCGCTTGCAATTTCAATAAAACAATCAAATTTATGCTACTCGTGATGCTGCCAGGCAGCAGCGGCAGGCAGCAGCAACGACATGCTGCTGCAAGCAGAGGCAAGATGGATAACATCGGGTACTGCTTCAAGCAGCTGAAAAGGCCTTGGACATTAACAAGACACCAACAGCACCCAATAACGCAAGCTGTTGGGCAAATCCCAGGAAATGAAGACGTCTGATGCAGACATGATGAGACCTGTTCCCAACAACACTGAGGAAGCCCACAAATGCACGGACGTCCAAGCTGTAAGAGAGAAATAGTGAGTGGGGTGGTTGGGTGGCTGTATGTATGTGGTGGGGGATTAGAAAGCTGCCTGTCATCATCGCAGCAGGCCAGGTGTTGCCATTGAGGCATCTTGGCAAGCGCCAACTGCAGCTGCCTGCTTGATTGTCCTACTGCCAGCTCCTGTGCCTGTTATACTCTGTCACTGCTTCTTCCACATCAGCTGTCACTCCTGTACGATTGCTTGCCTGGTCACGCAGTATGCGGTTATGAATGAACGTGCGTTGTGCAGACCTCATGGCTTCGAACGCATCCTCAAAAGCTGCAGCACAGTTGGCCGAAGGAAAGCACCATTAAACACCGGCCATTTGAACAGAAGATTGTAACAACCTTTGCACCAGCAGGCGCATGAAAGCAGGAAAGACTGCACGTTGCCGGGCTGTGGCAGGATTTCCCGCCTTCCCCTTGATCATGCACCATAATCGTACTGTTGATTAGAGAAGTGATTGCCGCCTCATCCCACCTGCTATGGTGTTGACTGGCAGCCCCAGCTCTGTCAGCACAGGCTGCAACTCTATCAGCTGCTGCCACACCTTATCATCCTGCAGCTGAGGCCCTGCTGGCTGTTCCTGCACCACTCTCTCGGCAGTGGCATTTACCACCGCAGCGTCGCCTGCCTGGTGGTGACAGCGAATGCGGTGGTATGTGAAGGTGCGGCGTGCAGCGCTCATGCGGTACAGGTAGGCGTCCTCAAAGGCTGTAAAGCAGGCAGCAGGTCGAAGGCTAAAAAAAAAGTCACTTGCCACACATCACCTTTCAGTCCAGGTGCCCCCACTTTCAGTCACCCAAGCGGCACCAGGGAGTGGTCAGTCACTCTGCAATGTCATTCTTTAGCAGGCATTTGGCGCTGGTTTTTTAAAGTTGGTAAGGAACGCACCTCTGATGGTGTTGGATGGCAACGCCCATCCCAGCCATTTCGACAGCTCTGCCAGCTGCTCCCATATCGTATCATCTCCCGGTGCACCGCCAGCAGGCGCCTCATGGGAACGCTCGCCTTCATCGTGCGCCGCCTGTTCAACTGTGCACATTTCCGCAAGCTGCACCTTGCCTCTCAAAAAGGCATTGAAAGAACTGCCAGGTTCCGCAGGTAGTGGCGTGATGATGAGTCGGTCGCCGTGCTGTGCATTAAGGCTGTTCAGCATAGCCTTCAGCTCAGGGCCCTGCACCACTTGTAGAGGATTGTGAGGTGTGTGAGAAGCAGCAGAGTGCTGCCCAGCTTCGCTAACTGCCGAAGGCCTCTCATGGTACTGTACATTATGTTGGATGAGATGAGAAGGCGAGAACACACTGTGCTACGATGGTTAGCCGACCGGCAGGAATGTCTGCGAGTGTCACACTTTTCGGCAAGCAGGGGATCCAGGCATTACCCACCTTCAAGCGAAAACCTTTCTGGCTGCAGGGGTTGAAGCTGATTGGATGATCAACGCCTGCACAAACACAAACAACGATGCCGGCTCATTGTGCAGAGTTTCCCCTTGTCTCTGCTTTGATGATTGACACAACTACAGCTTGAAATGAATTGAGCATGCCCCCGGCTGCCGGTTATAGATTGGCAACCATCACCTTAGGACAAGCACACGCACAGAGGGGGGCAGCTTCGCACCTCGGGTGTCCTTCAGACGCAGAGGCGGTGGAATGGTTGGATCATGGCGGCTGCTGCTTGGCCCTGCCTCTCCCGCACCGTTTGAAACGGTCCACTGCCAGTAGTTTTTCAGCACATCCCCTGCAAAGCATGCAAGCGGTTGGCATCGGCCGATCCCCCCACCACCCAAACCCAAACCCGACCCCCATCCCC
>JAAMXP010001658.1:0-14083 GCA_019693395.1 Ettlia oleoabundans | reverse complement strand
CCCCCATACACACCACACACACACACACACCACCACCACACCAGCCATCAGCCCACCACAACCCAGTCGTATTGTGTTTACTTGGAACCATGCCGCCCTCCCCTCTGCCCACACCCCGCAAAAGCGTTTGAGCGATCCTGCCTCTGCACTGACCTGGCACCGCCCAACTCGCACAGCATGCTGTGCACGAGGACCATTCTTCCCGCGACGCCAACCAACTTATCTATACCAGTCTTTAGCTGTTCATATGCTTACAAAGTGAAACTGATTGCTCATGCAAACATTGTCCTGGCCTGTTAACGTAACAATTCTGAGGGCCGCACAAGCCGGGGCTCTGCGCCCCAAGCACGGTGGGCGAAGCAAAGAGGGCAGGGCCACAGGCGGGCTAACCACGCAAAGCCTTTGCACATGTCTAGGGATCGATTGCACAACCTGGGGAAGTAGCACCGTCGGCAGTGTGGGGGGGTATGGTTGAGCACCCCAGCATCAACTGGGTGCTTGCACTACCGTTGCAAGAAGGTTAGCGGCCGCCGCCACACACCGCCACAGCAGCAGCCGCGCTTGTTACTATGCAACTCACATCCAACCTCAGTTGTGTTTGTGGAGGACTGATGCCGACATCACAGAAGGGCTGCCCTTGCCGCCAATGATGAAACCGCCCCTTACTTGGGAGTGCCACACTCAATCCCCCCTGCCCTTCAGGTTCAGCTGCGGGACCGCCGCTGCCTGTCCCTGCTGCGGCTGCGGCTGTTCATCTTCCCCCTGTTCTTCTTTCCCCCCTCCTCGTAGTACCGCGCCGCCGCCTCGTCCTGCTTGGCCGCCTGAGAGGGCTTGCCTCGCTTCTGCTGCCGTGCCGAGGCGGCGGCGGCGCCCTTGCCGCCCCCTTTGCCGCCCTTACGCCGTCCCTTCCGCCCTTCAGACTCGCTGCTGCTGCTGCTACTGCCGCTGCTGGAACTTGAGCCTGATCCCGAACTACTTGAACCACCGCTGCTGCTGCTGCCGCTGCTGCTGCCATTTTGTCCCGAGCTAGAGGAATCGCTGTCGCTCGCGCTGCTGCTGCTACTGGAACTGCCGCTCCCGCTGCTGCTGCTGTCGCTGGTGCTTGTCGAGCCAGAGCTATCGCTGTCACTGCCGCTGCTGCTGCTGCTGGAATCGCTGCCGCTGCTGCTGCCGCTGCTGGACCGCTGCCGCTTGCGCTTCTTCTTCTTCTTGCGCTCCTCCTCCCCTTCCGTTCCTCCCAGTCGGGCGCCAGCCAAGTCCTTGTCCCGCAGCTCAGGGGGCAGCTCTGAGGCGTCCAGGAAACGCGGGCGGGCCTGCGGGGGTGGAAAGAAAGGGCGAAACAAAGGGCGTGGGGTGGTGGGAAGATGGAACAGGACTCAAACTGAGAGGCAATGGGAGACAGCCAGGGTGGGTGATATGGTGGAGAGGTGGGTGCCCCAAGAGGCGCTTGGTGTGAGTGGAAGGAAACCAGTCAGCCAGCCAGCCAGCCAGCCAACCAGGCATGCAGCCACCTCCCCACCTCCCACTTCTCTGCCTGTACTTTTTGACCTGTCTTTAAAACACACCCTCCCCTCCTCTAGCATCACCACATTTGCACCATCACAAGTGCACAGGGCACTCTGTCGCATGTGGGCCTTCGCTCAAAGGTACACATTCATGCAGCGAGTGACCCAGCCACCCACCCACCCACCCGTGGGTTTTTGAGTTGCTGGGTGCGTGTGGGGCGGCTCTGGTAGACTGGGTCGTTCTTGCACTCGTACGTCCAATGACCCTGTTGCAAACAGCGCTGGCAGGTGGGCACGCCGCCCTGCTGCTGCCCAAAGCGGCTCTGCACCAAGGAAAGAGGGGAAGCGTTCGGCGGGCGGGGTGAGGCGGAGCGGCACGTTGCGCGGTGCTGATGGTCCGCTGCGGGCCCGCCGCCGCGAGATCTGCTGTCGCGGACGTGTTCGGTGACGGTTGCGGCTGCCTGCTTCGCTCCGACCGCTGCGGTGACGAAGTGAAACAGCTGCATGGATGGTCTTGAACGCACCGTGTTGCGGTAGCGCCCTTGCATCTGGTGGGCGCCGCTGCCTAAGATTCCCATGGTGCTTGCTCTTTGCCGCGCGTAGACTGTGCAGAGTGATGAATTAAGGCCCGGGAGTGGCTCGGTGAGGCGGTCAAGAGTTCAAGTGAGAATCTTGCGATGCCTTCAGGAACGATGGAGCCTGTAGAGGCCGGTTCTAACCAAAGGCGCCTTTCTTGCGCCTCGATGCTGACTGGGACTTAAGACCCTCCCTCTAGAGAGGGTTTGCACGCTTTCGACACCGCGTTACACTATCAAGGACGCACTCAGGTTCTGTACGCGCATCAGCCGGCTCTTGATGGCCATGCCCGGGCGCCATGCGCCTCTGACGCCTGCTGACTTCCGGCGAGGGTGCACCGATGTGCTTACACAGGCATGGTGCCCGGTAGCCGCATAGGAATGCCCTGGGACGACGGTTCCTTCTTGCCCCTGCCGCTCCCGCCAAACCTGTCGCCCGGACCGCTCCCACCTTTCCCGCCGTTCATTCAGGCATCAAGAGTCGAAGAGTTTTTGCACCAGAAGCGGGAAACAGGCAGGCAGCAACAGGCTCGCACCGTGTGGCTGCTGGCGCGGCAGCAGTTGGAGCAAGAGTTGGCGGATTGCGAGTCTGAGCTGTCAACCTTCTTCCATGACGGCAGCTGTGCCACAACAGCACTGCTGCTGGGTGGCGAGGAAGGCTCTACAGCCCAGCAGATCTGGATACCAAGTGACCACCGCGATGTGGTGTCGCCAGAAGAGGAATGGGGCATATCAGATGCCTGCAGTAGCGCTGTGACAGAGGCGGTGGCGGCGGCCGCTGCAGTAGCCGTACTGTTAGCAGGCCACACCAGTACGAACAGGATTTGTACCACGCAACTTCAGGCAGTACAGCAACAAGTGCAAGCAGCGGAGCAGGGCCTGCTTCAGCAGCTGCCGGCGGCAGATGCATCTGCCAAGCGGGTGCTGCGCGCCGTGCAGCGCCAGGTTTCCGCCGCCTCTGCTCAGCCGTGCAGCAACAGCTTTCTCAATTTTCAGGAGCGGGTTTCCCAGCTGTGCAGCCAGCACCCGCTTGCTTCAACCGGTTGCAAGGATCAGGTGCTGTCTCAGGCTGCTAACAGCGAGGCTCGACACCAACAGCAGCTCAAGGAGCGCAAAGCGGCATGCCGGGCCTTTCAGGCCAGCACCCAACAGCAATTGCTTGCCCAACCATGGAGGCATCAGCGCCCTACCCTCCCAGAGCAGCAGTGGCGGCAGCAGCAGCAGGAGCAGCAGCCACAGCCGCAGCAGCAGCGGCAAGGTGCACCTACTTGCAGCGGTACAACCGATGTACAGGACGCGAGCAACTTTGCTAATGCTGACAGCAGCTGCCTGAGTGGCTCGGTCAGCTATGGCATTGGCTGTCAAGGGGATGAAAGCAGCAGCTGCCTGACAACAGATCAGGGGAGCAGCCGCGGTAGCACTTCACTTGGTGACAGCAGAACCGAACAAAGCAGCAGCTGCCTGGCAGCAGAAGAGGAGGGGAGAAGCTGCGGTAACACCTCAATCCTCGGTGACTGCAGCTGCCTTACAGGAATTGAAGACAGCAGCTGCTTTGCAGCAGATGAGGGGAACAGCTGCCAAAGTGCTGACAGGGGCAGCTGGCAGGCAGATCAGAGTGGCAGCTGCATAGCAGCTAGTGGAACCACTGTAGGCATTGCAGCAACTGAAGGAGTCGGCTGCTTTGGTTCAGTCTTACCAGAAGAAGGCACCGGCTGCCTGGCAGCAGGCACCACTGCCGACGGCTGGCCGGCGGAGGAGCACGGGCGGTTCGTGCGTGAGCGGCGGGTGTGCATGGGCCCGGGCGGTGGCGGCGAGGCTGACTTGCTGCGTCAGCTTGCGGGGCTGCTTCCATGGCGCAGTACACAAGAGGTACAGTCCCACATACGTTGGTACAAACAGGCTGGGAGGCTGAGGAACGCGGTGCAACAGTTGGAGGCTGGATGGCGGCAGGAGCAGGCAGCTTACCTTGCGGCGACAGCGGCGCTACTAGGGGAATCAGAGACTGCCTGCCTGGCAGCAGGAGATGTTCTGGTGTTGCAACTGGAGGCGTTTGCTGCCTGCCTGCTTTCCTATGAATCACTCGACCAGCAGACAGCTGCCAAGGCGGAGCGGGAGGTTGCTGGGCTGGAAAGCCGCTGGGCGGCGGCAGTGGCGGCTGCCGACCAGCAGGCCGCCAGGTGCCGTGCTGAAGCCAACCAGCGCGATCGCATGAAGCAGCTGCTGGCGGAGCACTGGCGGCGGCAGCAGGTGGTGGCGGCAGCAGCAGAGGCAGAACAAGCTGCGGCAGCCGTCGTCGCCGCCCGAGAGGCCGCGGCTGCTGCCGCTATTGGGCGGCAGCGGGTGCATCACCGGCGGCAGAAACTGGTGGAGAAGAAAGCCTGCCGGCGGGAAAGAGCGGAGGAGCAAGAGCGGGAGGGGCAGCGGCGGCGGGCGGCTTTAGAGCGGCTCAGGGGCCAGGTGGCACCGGTTGTGCAGCGGGACCCCGCTCGGGTCAGGGCCGCCACACAAAGCAGCAGTGCTGCTGCTGCCAGCCTGAAAAAACAGCATGGGCTGTTTGCTGGTGCCCTGGGGTTCACCACGGACCAAGTGCTGAAGGACCAGCGGTTCAAGGTGGGCTGGCAAGAATCAGTAAATCGGCAAATCCTTCAATTGGCAGTCAAAGGGTTAAAGGGAGCACCCAGCAGACACCGGCACCTGTGATTTAAAAAGGGTTCAGAACAGCTGTTATCATTGAGCTGGATCAGTTCAGGCCAACGTTCCGTATTCTTACTGAGAACTTCAAGTAAGCTTGCAGGTGTACGAGGTGCTGCGGGCGCTGTCCCTCCATTCCACCACGGCTGGCAGGCTGGCCATTGCAAACGCTAGACCAGCACATTCCATGCGCAAGGACACCCTAACGTCCGACCAGAGACAAAGACTGTAGACGTTTTTTGATCGCTTGGGAGGGGGGAACCGTGGTGCAAGCGAACTCGACTCATTTTAGGGTGGTGCCGCAGAGCGGCGAGCGGCAAGTGGCAAGCGGCGCTGAGCTGAGCTGGATGGATGTGTAGCACGAAATTAGTTTGTCCGATGGGCAAATGCTACTCAGTACCCTGTCAATTTTCCTACCGTAAATCTTCAGAGCTGTGGCAAAGGGCGAGATAAGGTAGCTTGCTAAACGCTTGGTGTGTCGTTCAGCGACCATTGGCGCGATGGCTGCTCGTGCCGCATTTACTGGCGTAAACACAAGGCAGGGCACTGCTCGCCCGCCACTTCCAGCAAGACTCGTCGCTCGCGGAGCAGCAGGGTTTAGCAGCGGGCGTTCAGCTTATGCCGGCAGCAAGCGGCAGGCTCAAAGAACAGCTTATGCATCGGCAGCGGCTCGCAGGATCGTTGTGTGCCAGGCCGCAGCCCAGGTGAGGCCCCTCCTGCCGCCAGACAGCTGCCGCCGCTGCCTGCAAGCTCCTGCCGTCCTGCTTACGTCACTCAGTGCACATCGTGGGAGAATTTCACAACGTTCGGCTGTTCCCAATCTCAGGCTAAGTCGTTTCTGTCACACGAGTGCAGAGCAACGGCAATGGTGCCAGCGCAATCCCTGAGGGCAGCGTGAGCCTGGTTCTGCTAGCGGGCGGCGTGGGCAAGCGCATGGGGGTGAGCATGCCAGGCAGCGGCACCACAACAACCACTTAAAATTTGATTAAACACATTTAAGCATGCCGCCGTTATAAGTGGGCCCCTTTCTGTGCTGTTGTGCTTCTATCACTGAATTCACGCGTTTTGTCCGCCATTACCTGGCTAATTGACACGACTAACAGTTGCACTACTGCTGCTTTGCCTGCCGCTGGGGCATGCTGCTTGCCACCCATGTGAAACCAGTGCCTGTTGCCTGCGCGCCGCCATTGCCCTCCGCATCTGCACCGCCACTGCTCGCTGCTTGCGTACTGCTAGTGCCCACCGCCCATGTACCGCATAGCCTGCCGCTTGTGTACTGCCATGCAGGCCTCCATCCCCAAGCAATACCTGGAGCTGAAGGGCCAGCCCATTGCCACCTACAGCATGCAGATGTTTGCGGCCATGCCCCAGGTGCGGTCCAGCACTGCTGTGCTGCTGCAGCTCCGGGGTTTCAAGCAGGGCGAGAGACAGAGCAGCAGCAGCAACAGCGGCAGAAGCACGTGCTTCAGCAACATGCACCACAGCCAATTAAGCCGTGTCATTACTTGTGATGACCCGTCCGCAACATATGGTGTTGGGAAGCTGCCTCATCAGTAGGCATATTGCGGAAGCAGCCTGGCCATCATTCTAATGTGTGCCAATGCCTTGCTTCGGGCATTTGGTGCAGGTCGGCGAGATTGTGGTGGTGTGCGAACCGGAGTGGCGGTGATTATGCTAGCTGCTGACTGTTGCTGTCGCTGGTTGATCCTGCTCGCGGCTAGTCTGTTGGCTGCTCTGCTTCCATCCTGTTTGCTGGCTGTCTCTCCTGCCCTGCTGCTGGCTGTCGCTTGCTCCTATTTTGTTGTTGCCTCCCTGGGACAGCACCGTCCGCAAAGAGCAAGCTCAAATCCCGCTTCGGGCTTGCTCCTACCCTATGGCTAGGCCGCTGCATTGTCCCTCATTCGGCCGCATGCTTTGCGTGCCATACAAATGGCAGAATTCCTACACACCCTCTCAAGGGCTTGCTGTCTTGGGCAGCTCTCTTTCTGCTTGCTCCTCTGGCCTGCTCCCTTCCTTGGGGGGGGGGGGGGGGGNNNGGGGGGACAGTTCAGCCGGGCGAATGCTGTGTGTCATTGCACCGTGTTGCCTGCAGCGACGTGTTTGAGCGCTGCTACACTCGCATGCCCCGTCAGCTGCCCCTAAAGTTTGCGGCCCCTGGTGCCGAGCGGCAGGACAGCGTGCTCAGCGGCTTCCAGCAGATTGATTCAGCAGCGCAGGTGGGGTTGGAGTCGGTGTCAGTGGGTGATTCATGTGCGCAATGGCTGCAAACACGCGTGCGTGCCACCCCAGTGCTCTGCGGCTCCTGCAAAGTGGTCCAGCAGCGCATGTGGGTGGTAGAGTCAATAGAGAGACAATACCCCCGCGGACGGGGGACGGATTGCATGCGCTGCATGTTGCCTCCGGACTGTCAAACTTTTGTCTCACATTTTGAATTCAGCTAGTCTGTAGCAATCTTTGAAAGTGTGTTCACCATCGCTGCTTTGTACTTGACTGCTTGTCTGCTGATTTGCTGCCTCCCCACCCCACAAATGGGGCCTGTCCATGACTTGGAACAGTCCTGC
This sequence comes from Ettlia oleoabundans, assembly GCA_019693395.1. Lineage (NCBI taxonomy): Eukaryota > Viridiplantae > Chlorophyta > Chlorophyceae > Chlamydomonadales > Ettlia > Ettlia oleoabundans. The sequence goes on along the minus strand of JAAMXP010001658.1, from coordinate 6,751 downwards.
CCGTCCTCAAACTTGCACATGTTGTTGCTCCCTGTTCTGTTTTCCCTACCCGCAGCCGTTCTCCATGGCGCAGCAACCCCTGCCGGCCCCTCACCTCCCTTTGTGTTTGCCCGTACCCACAGCTTGTGGCCATCCACGACTCGGCGCGGCCGCTGGTGACGGCAGAAGATGCACTCAAATGCTTTGCGGATGCATGGGAGGTGAGGTGCTGCTTCGGTTACAGTCTTGATGGTACTGCCACCTATATAGGCCTTTGCCTCTTTCTGATATACCTTGTTGACCCCGGTCCTGCCCTGCTTCCAAGCGGGAGCTACCGACAGAGATGCTCCTCACTGGGCTTCATAGGAGGTGCTTGGGGATTGTACAAGGGAGCGCCCACCCACCTCCATTTTATCCTGGCTGTTTCCTTCCAACCCTGCTGCCAACTCACTTCATTTGCTTATCGCCGCAGGTGGGTGCTGCAGTGCTGGGTGTGCCGGTGAAGCCCACAATAAAGGAGGTGGATGGCGACCGCATGGTGGTGAAGACACTGAAACGCTCTGCTCTCTGGGAGGTGCAGACTCCACAGGTATGTACGGCCCGTTATTTACTGTGTGTACTGCAGTTAACTGTCACAACTAGGGTGAAAGGTGACAGGATGGTGGTGGAACTGCTGAGATATGGTCGGCTGCGGAGGTGCCGACGCACAGCAAGCAAGGTTGGGGTTATTAGTTCTGGCTCTCTGCGTTTTGGCAGTGTTACGTATGCAACGAGTTTGTCGGTGAGCATCACTCAAGCCCTTAGCTTTGCTTTTCGGGAGCTGCAATGCCTCAGTGGGTAAGACCCACAGTGCGCGTGTGTACTGTGCGCCTGTTTGCTGTACACTGTGCGAATTGTACACTGTGCACTGTACATTAATACTACACCTGATACGAACTTCTCCAGCAGCCGTTATGCAGCTGGCAGTGAGCACACGGCGGCAGCCAGCTCTGCACAAGCAGTCAGAACCTTTATTGCTTCTGCTTGAGGATGCCCAACAATGTTTCTTTGTCCCCAGCATCACACCGCACTCGTGTACATATCCAACATGCCCTGCTGTGCATGCTGTGGCTGTTGGGTGCAGGTCATTCGTCCGCCACTGCTGCGGGAGGGCTTTGAGCTGGTTCAGGTGCATGGGAGCAGGAAATGAAATGAGCAGGAAATGAGAAGGCTTTTTTTGAATCACTTTGATCAGATGATGGCTTGAGGACACTTCAGGTGCACTAAGTGGCATGTGCTGCTGCTCGCATGTGTGATATCTTGCCATATGCTGGTCGCGTTCCTTTCCTAATCCATGCAGCGGGAGGGCCTGGAGGTGACTGATGACGTGTCCATCATTGAGGCCCTAGGCAAGCCCGTGCGCATCACACCTGGCAGCTACACAAACATCAAGGTAACACATGGAAGCAGGGCGTGATGGTACTGCAATGAGGAGGTGGTAGTGTTGCATTGTGACCTTACTGGTACTGCAAGGAGGTGGGGGTACTGCAGTGAGGAACTGGTGGTACTGCATGGGGACGTGGCGGCATTCAGTGCGGCTGCCAGCTGATGCCATGCGCTGAGGTGGCATGCTCTGCTGACCTGGCACGATTGTACAGATATGATCCTTCGACCCTTCTTGCCCGAGTTCTCCCTCCAATCTCCTTGTTTCCGGGGCGCACAAATGGGCTGGATCACCGATTTCTTTATTAGATGTTTTCTGACTAGATTCATAACTTTGTTAATGATAAGAATGAGGGTTTGCTCTTCCTGGCAGGTCACCACCCCCGATGACATGTCGGTGGCGGAGCGCTTTATTGAGGAGGCTGCGACGGCGGCCAAGCTCGCGGCGGCAGCCGGGGCGGCAGACCCCCTGGACCAGCAACGGGTGGACTACTGCGAGACGGTGGACCCTTCTGCCAAGGAGTGCAAGGTTTTTGATGACTAGAGGAGGAGACAACTAGCTAGCTGTTGAGGTGGATGGGTTCTTCCGCCACGGGGTGCGCCTTATTTGATGAGTAGAGGTGTGGAGGAGACAACGAGCAGCTGGCGGTGTTGTTGTGGCTGGCACCACTTTGTGTGCTGCTGTCCTTTAAAAGGCATCCGGTGGATGGAAGCGGCAGGGGTGCTGATAGCACCCTGGTTGGCAGTACGATATCACTTTGACCAAGCGATACAGAGCTCCTGGTACCTCCAACCTTTGCAGCGCAATTTGGCCCAATTTTGCTGCTTGCTAGGGGGTTAAGGGAGCCGTGTTCTAGATGCTGCTTGCCAGGGTTTAGGGAGCCGTGTTCTAGAACTGCACGTGCTGCCTGATGCACCGCAACTCCTCTGTCAAGCCTGTGGGTTCTATGCCCTACAGCTCGTGGAACCCATGGTGAGAGATCATAATGGCTTCCAATACTGGTTGTAAAAGGGCACAATGCCATGGCGCTTGTTGAGCACTCAGTCAAATACCTACAAGTCAATTAGAAAGCAGCGAGTTGCCTTACGCATGGGAGTGTTTGCACTAAAAACAGGCGTGATTCTGTCAAAATATGTTGCCCTTAAAGCACCTTAAGCAAGACGAATGGGATACTACCTCACAAAAAGCTGAATCATAGAGCCAGCAGAAAGCCGCGGTGTGTTGGCGGCGGCACATTGTTGTGTGAGGAGAGCACTTTCAAGTTCAAACGGTGCCGATGGGTGTCTATATTAGCTTCCTACTCTGCTAGCCCGTATCCGGGCTAGTTTTACGGCAGTCGTGTATTTCAATTGCATTGCACATAGTTTGTTGATCGCGTGTGGGTTCAGTAAGCGCCTTTCCAATGGAGGAGTGTCTACCGTTCATACCGCCGTGCTTCGCCTGTCCGCCGCCAGGTCATCCACCCGCGTAACAATTGGCAGCTGCTCAAGATGGATATTGACAGCAATCTGCATTGGCAGCAATCGGCACAGTGCCATACGGCTCTCCATCCCCTTACCCGGTTCAATCGGCTCGCCTGGAAGCCCGCGATAGCGACTGTCGGCAGTTGTTCAGAGCCGCAGCATCACCTGGAAGCTGCGCATTCAAGGACAGCGGGCACCTTGCTTGCCAGACAGTGTTGTAGCTGCGCAACCAACTCGCGCTTGGCCCCAGCCGTGGGGATGAGCAGCCCTGGCGCCATCCAATCTCCTTTCAACTAAACGGCCCATGCGGCCCAAGGTGCGCGCACCTGCGGCTCCAGACAGCCCAGCAGGTAGCCGCGCCTAACAACCCAAGCTGCTTCCGCCGCCGCCACTCATTCTGCTTGCGGCGCCAAGCGCTCTCTCCCTTGCTGGGTGATGCCCTCTTGCAGGCCCACCCCTCGCAGCACAAGCCGCTGCAGCGCAAGGCTTATCATTATGCCGCATACGCGTTCTGGGCGATGCTGGTGCTGTGGGTGCTGCTGTCCTACCCTAGCAGCGGCAGGGACGCCGCCACCTTGCGCAATCCAGCAGGTGTGGCAGCCAGTGGGAGCTCCTATGCCCTATCCGCTGTAAAACACTGGTGTCTCCTGTGTATTCAGGGTATTCAGATCAGCCGCTAGGCGTGCCATGTCGTTCAGCATGCAGCCAAATGCTTGCGGCTTGCGCAATCCTGCCTGCGGTGCTAAAGGCTACTGATGCAGTGGTAGGGCATCGACCATGTTAGGTTGGCGCCAGCATGCCGACACTTGGCATTTGCACACTTGGTTTCAACGGTGGCTGCCACCCCGCTTGAAGTTTTATCCCTAGCCCAAAGCGCACCGCCCTTGTTCCTGTTTACCCACCCGGTTTGCACCTTGATCCCTAGCCAAACCGCACAGCCCTGCTTGCCGTGAACTGGTTCCTGCCTTGCTGCCTGCAGAGTTGCGCCCGCACAGCCACGCCACCGACACGCGTGTCAAGGTTCAAGGCAAGGGCGGCAGCGGCGGCGGTAGTGTTACGGGGTCCACGCTAGGTGCCGGCGCCGACACCAGCACGGACCGCAAGGGATTTCATGAAATCGATGAGGATGGCAGCATAGCGGAGTGGGATCTCGAGGGCTCTAGTACAGAGGGAGAGATTGCCAAAGACGACGACAGTCAGCAGCAGCAGACGCAGGATAAGCAGCAGCTTGAGCATGTGGCCACTGTAGGCGGCGGCAAGGTTGGGGGCGGCACGTCGAATTCAGCCGACCCCCCCGGGCGCGTCTACTCCTCATGCACCATTTATGCTGTGCGCAACGGCAGCGGCAGGCTAGCAAAATACTATTACAAGTTCTCCAATGTGCGAGTCACTAAGAAAGTGCTCTACTTCTTCATGCCACCAGGTGCGTTTAGAGTTGCCACTCTGGGTTGCGCCTGTCCAGCGGCAGGTTGTGTGCCTGCCTCGGAAAGCCCAGGGGGCAGGCTCACTGGGCATTCCTTAACGGTTACGGGTATTTATCTTAAACAACAAACATTTCAAAGTAGGCAAGTCCCGCGATCGCTGCCCTGACAAGGAGTGACTAGTTCAGTTGTTAGAGCCCCGATAGTGCTACAGGATTGTCCACGACGTTCCGTTCTGCCCCTCTTTACATGTTACGGTATCTTCAGGTGACTGCATATCATGGCAGTCCAATGTCCAGCTCAGCCCCTCTCATTCGCATCCCTTATCAACTAAGCTAGTGTGTGGAGTGCACCTCAATGCTGCCCCACCCATGCAGGCATGAAGAAACCGGAGGAGTTGTGGGTGGACTTCATCAGCGGCAACTCCACCACCCCAGCCCTGCCCACCGTGATAGTGATCAAGGGCGAGGTGCAGCGTCAGAAGTGGTTCTACCTTCCCATCAGGTATTTGACAGCAGAAGATAGGGAACCTCCTGCATGTTTGACTATGTGTTCTGCTGTGGATTTTGGGTTTGGTTTTCGTGCGCTGTGCCCCTGGCACTACAACGGCCCATTCCAATAAGGTGGCTGCCAACTGTGTTGTGCTTCCTACCTGCCCACCAGGTACACGACCGTTCCCAGCAACTGCGCCGCCTGGACCAACAAGCCCACGTACTTCATGCAAGTGCGGTACAGGTAGGAGCTGCAGCAGTACAACACACGCACCCATGTGTGCAAAGGAGGCCCCCCTATATGTCCTGACATTGTTCGCCCTCCATCGCAGTCCTGTGTCAGCTCTGTCTTTGCCTGAAGCTGTATTTGAAGTGGCGCATGATAGCCGCCGCGCCATTTTCTCTGGACACATTGCTTGATGTGATGATAACACGTTTCAACTGTGATGAAACGTTCATGGTTCTTGAGTCAGAGTGCCGTTGTTCGCCTGCTTGTCCGGGCGCTGCGGCTACAGCAGCATGCACACCTGGCTGAACACCATTGGCAGTTGGCACCCACTCATGCCTGCTGATGCAAGGAACATGTATACTGCACCGCCCTGCCTTTGCAGCTACAACATCTGGCACACATGGAACGAGGGGCTAATGGGCGCTTTCCAGACGTTGAGGGAGCAGGGGCTGCTGCCGCTGGTCCAAGTGGACGAGGCGGGCAACATGAGGTGCGGTGTGATTTCCTGAGGATTGCTTCTGAGGCGTTACAGAGGCAGAGGGGTTGCTGCTGCTGCCGCTGGTTCAAGTCGACAAGGCGGGCAACTAGAATTGCGGTGTGGTTGCTCAGAGGTGTTAGAGGCGGCAGAATTGCTGCCACCAAGGCCAGCAGCAAACAAGCCCAGGAGCATCCAGCTGGCAGGATGGTGTTTGGCTGCATCAAGTGTGTTGGTGTGTGTGTGTGTTTGGGGNNNNGCACGATGTACCTGCGGAGTTGATTGAGCGCCTGTCCCCGTAGAGCCCTCTCATCTTCAATCCCTTCCTTCCCTCACTTTGACTCTTTCTTGCCTGTTTTATTTCGCTGGCCTGCTTCCTTACCCGCTGTAGTCTTCCTGCTCGCCATGCTCACACATCGTTTTCACCTGTGTTACATTTGCTCCCCCTGCCATTGGGCTGTGCAGGGAGGTGACAGAGGGGCTGTCCCCGCAGTGCCCGCTAATCTTCGACCCAGCCCTAAACACAACAAGGGAGGAGGACACATGTGTGCAGCGCCTGGGGGTTGTGAAGGGCACGCACTGCGACGCCAAGAATCAGGTTGGAAGGGTGATTAGCTTGAGCGGCGTGTGGGTTGGCAGTGGTAGGGGTGGGGGCACGGGCAGTGGCTGGCCTGGCTACGCATCCGAATGCATCACATGGCCCACCCGGCGCATTTCGCAGGCTTGGTTTTTGCTTGATGAGGTCTTAACAGACATTGTGCATGCATGGGATATGTTGTTTGAGGGCCGCTGCATGTCAGTGTGCTGTAGATCCATATTGAACGGTGCTTTGGGGTGGACAGCAGTATGCTTAGGTGGAAGGCAGTACACTTTCCTCCTTGCTCTTCCAACCCAGCTCCTCCTCTGGCTGCCCGCCCGCCTGCCTGCCCGCCTGCCTGTCTCCTCGTCTATATACCTGCCTGGCTTGCTATGCCTACTTCCACCTGCCTACCTGTTTTTGGTCTCTGCTTGTGTCCGCCTGCCTGCCTGCCTGCCTGATCCTTCCTATGCCTATATTCTACCTGCCTGCCCGTTCTTACTTTCCACCTGCCTACCTGCCTTCCCACCGTCTTGTGTGCAGCCCTGGTGCCGCCCCGGCGTTGTGAGCTACCGCCGCTTTGACGGCCCGATCATCCTGCCCTACACTGCGGCCTCTGTGATGAACCGATGGGCGCAGGTGTATGACGCCATGACCACAGACATTCGGTGGGTGGGTGGATGGGTGGGTGGG
>JAAMXP010001653.1:825-21715 GCA_019693395.1 Ettlia oleoabundans | reverse complement strand
AGCAAATTTTTTCAAGTCCTTCATACGGTCGTTATTGAACCACTGCAACTCAAGATAGAAAGCCAGCGTTACGAACTCCAGGCGGGCATAGTTACGACGCTGCTCGGTTTATTTACCCGCCCGCCAGGCATCAAGCCAGGCGACAGACGACATCATGCTCACTAGAAGCAGCCAGCTCACCGGTGTGTGTATGTAGATGGGGAAGGGGGCGCGGTTGCCATAGTAGGTGGCGTCAAAAGAGCTCTTCAAAATCTCGCCCAAAGAGTACCTGCAGAGAGGTGCGGTTGAGAGGAGTTGTGTGTGGCTGTTTTTGCTTGGCTGCCTGATTTGCAGTGCAGGTAGGTGGTCCCAGATAGTGCCTGAAGAGGTGGTGGGTGCAAATGCGGATGTGTACCAGAATGCTGCATAGCTGTTGGCTACCAAGCGATTCCTCACTTGTAATCAGACCCGTAGTCCATGGTGTAAACACCCTTCCCTGCTCCTTCCATGATCCACACTGCAGCGGCACACAGTTGTAAGCAGGCTTTACAACGCATGATGTATGTCGATTGCTGAACCCCGCCTAGCCTCATTGCTGGCTGTGTTCCGTCAGCAAATGGAAGCTGTGAGCAAAAAAGTCGTCAAGCGGCATCAACCATTCTTTTGTCATGACAGGTTTGCTTACATGGCACCTCCCACATGCCGGGATACCGTTCATCGTTGTTGCAGGTCTGGGCAGGTGAATACCTGCAGAGTAGAACTGACAGATGTTGGAATTGAAGCTGTCTACTGCATTCCCCCTCGATTGCGGCATTGCCGTGCCCCCCTTCATAGCTACACGAGATGGGATGCACAACCTGCAACACCGCATGCATGTGCATCACCCCATGCGCCAACATAAGGTCCCTCACCAGCCACAGTTCTGAGCGATGCCAGACTCAAGAGAATCTGCAACAGGACAACTGGTTAAGCATACAGACATGGTAACCCAACAGGCACAGAGCAGATGCAAGCAGCACTGCATGTAAACTGTTGTTTTGTGGTCAGCAGTAAGCACTGCGTGCTCCAACAAAGCAATCAGGATAGCAGCACATCGCAGGTGGCTGGCAGCAGTCAATCATTGCATGGCGGCAGCCAGATAACATGATCACAGCAGCGGCCCTCAGCCTGCTGCATGCTTCATAGGCATCAGCCCTCACATGGCCACAGTCGGTTGTGCATGGGTTCAGAGATGGATGTGTGCCCCTCCATCAGCGTGCTGTCATACAGGAAGCCGTGCTTGTGAAGTACCTGCAAGGTTTAAGGCAACAGCAGGGGCCGTGGGTACAGTGCATGCAGGCATGGGCTGAGAATGGATGTCACACTCCAATTGGACGGCCCGCCAGACACCAGGTTATTTTTAGCCTGTAAACGATGGGCCACATTTTGTCTGAATATAATGGCATCATGGTTCGAGACCCCAAGTCCCTGCCACTGCTATCTGCATGCACCACAAGTCAAGATGCCACTCACCTCGCGCACAGTCGGGTTTGTCTGCAGGTATGGATTCCTGAAGCCCACTATCTCGTCTGCTGGGACACCGCACCTGCGCCAGCACCACAGCCCCCAACAGTCGGCAACAGAGGCGCGATGGCATCATACCCTTGCATGTGGCATGCTGAAACACAAGCAGCAAACTCAACAAGCTCAAATCGGGCCATTTGGAACGCACTCCTCGCTTGCCCATTTGCGCATGCCCAAGATTTCATCCACAGTATCTCCCCAGCCCAGGCTGTCCCTAGGCATCTGCACGCAAATGTGGGGCAGCATGCCGGAGGTTCAAGCTTTGCCGTATTGCTCGTGAAAGTCCTCTGGCTGCTATGGTGGCACATCGCTACCCCCCCCCCACCCCCCACCCCCCCCAACCCCTTGTGTTGAACTTCTCGCTTCCCCGGGCTGCTCCATTCTGCTGGGCGGGACAGTACGGGCTGATGCTAGGGCTAGAGCCGCATGTGCCACACTGCTCATGCAACACACAGATCAACAATCTGGCTGGCACTGCTCACAGCTACATGGTTCATCGTGTGGTCGGCGATCTCATAACCTGCATAGATGCACATGATGCCGGCACTTGCTGCTTGCCAGGCAGTTGTGTCGCAGTTTGTCGCCCATTGAACCGCCTGCCCTGTAAAACACTCGATACAATGCCGGCTGGTGAACCAACTGACAGGTACTGGCAGCAAATTGATACAAGTTGTAGCAAATTGATACTTACCGTCTTTCCACATGTCGTAAGTCAGATCACAGTCTGCAACAGCAGGGCGCATTAGGTGCAGCACTTGGTTTTGTAAGACTGTGCTGGCTGTGCGGTCGGTCAGGTGATAGGGCTGGCGACAATTTGTACAAGAGCAAGCACACCACTCCCCCTGTGCACCCACCACTGCCGCGGGACATGGTGAACATTGTTGCTACCTGCAGCATGGTCAGGCAGGCAACGGCTACTGACTTTCAATATGCTCAAGTGCCGTGTTTGCAAACATAGCTCGGCGCGTCAAGTTATGGCATACATGGGTGGCGGGGCAAGATTACTGTGGAATCTTACCACAGGGCAGCCATTCGGGTTGTATCGGCCATCGCAGACCTCACGCATGTTTTTATTAGTGCTCCAAGTGATTGCATCATCGTGCTGCAGGCACGGCAGGGACGGTTTGTGCCTTGGTGCTGGGGGGGTGGTTGGGCGGGATGCTGTGAGGTGGGGGATGATGCAGTGCAGGTCTCAGCATCAGGACGCATGGCAGGGGCAGACAAGATTTGCGTCGGCACCAAAGGAATGCTCCCCCTGTCTCTCACTGTGAACAAGATGAACTGTGGGGTGTCATCCAATGGGATTCCCTTGGGCGGGTCAGTACTGGCGCAGTGACAGTTGTCCTCACCAGCACAATCACAGCCATACCACCCAGGCCACCAACCTGCTTGGCGATTGGAGTAAGGGCGGCAGCCAGATAAAAACATGGAAGGAGCTTTGCTGGCGGTTGGGTGGTGGGCAGCACTGCTGCTGCCGCCAAGGGAGAGGAGTGCGCAGTTCACGGCGCATACCTGAGACTGCCGCTGTGGCGCACAACAGGAGCAGCCCAGTAAGCGCCAAGCGGGCCATTATGGCGTGGGCTCACGGCCGGTGAGCTCTGAGTCTGCAGATGCGGTTGGTTGGGAGATGCTGGATGACGCTGGCTGCGCCCTTGGCAGAGCGCACTGGGATCTCCCAGCCCCCGGATCTCAGCTGCGCCGAGGTTTTAGCAGAAGGGTGGTCGCAAATTCGTGTACTTGGAGGTGCCCGCCACGCTGTCACAAACCGCAGCATGAAGATCTTGGAGGCCTCACTGTGAGGCTCGCGTGTCCTAACGAACTTCATCGTGTTTGCATACCTCCAGCATGTTCCCTGCGCCGTCGAACCGCTCAATCTGCTACAGTGCACGCTGCAACAAAAGCCACAAGGGACCGATTGTACTCCCGGTAGGACGGCATAGGAAGCTTTGACAACATGAACGTCACAAGAGGCGTGAGGCTGGAATGTTATGCCTGGACTTCATGCAGCGACAGTATGTGAGGAGAGCACAGCCGCCTTTTTTGAGGACTTCATCGTTCCCAGTATTGACACCGCTTCCTCAACTATTCTGTTTCTACAACAGACATCTATCAGCATTGATAGTACAATACGCTGCGCGCAAAAGTGGACACAGCCATTCAAGGGCCAGCTGCGAAAAGTGGTGAAACAACAGCTGGTCTGCCTAGAGTGGTTCAAACAGAAACGCCACGCTTCTTGGTTGTTAACGCCACGCTTCTTGGTTGTTTGATTTTAGAGGGAAGGAAGCAGACCAAAGATAATTACGGCTGCCTAGAAGTGCGTGCAATGGTCGCGCTAATTGAATGCATGGGAGCAGTGCAGGGCGGCACCACAGCACTCCCGGTTTGAAAGTCAGCATAGGTGCTTCCACTTGGCGGTTTGGGTTTGGAGAAAAAGACCAAAGTGTGGCAGAGTATGCATTTGAGGCGGGTTATACGGCTTTAATTTTGCATGTTGAATTTTTGAATAACGAATCACGAATGAGCAAAGAGAGCGTGCATGCTGGGCACGCATGTGCTGAGCGGGAAAACAGCAGCAAGGCAGAGGCTATCTGGAAACAGCAGAAAGAAATGATGAGCCATGCACTTTGGCGCACGGGCGAGCTCAATCAGGGGTGCATGCGCCGTTCACAGTTTACTCAGGCGCGCTTGGTGTGTCTCTGATGGCAGAAGACCAAGTTGGCTGGCTGCCAACTTTGGGAGCAGGCACCAGCCAGGGACATGGTTCACAAAAGGGGGCTGCAGGCGTTCTTGCATCCTTAAGCTGCAATCACCGCAGACCGTTTACTTGTGCAGCAGGCGACGGTTGGCGGGCTGCTGGACGACGTCCTGCAGTCAGACACAATGAGCGTGAGCATACTGGTACCTGCCTTCTAGTCGGCTGTGCAACTGGAGCTCGTAATGCTGGGGCCATGCTGGGGCCAAGAGCTGACGTGCACCATTTCACAGATTGCTGGGAAGGTTCTCTCCATGGCCAATAAGCTGCACCACCAACCTACCTCCTGAGTGTCGTTTGTGGCGGCAGGCGCCCCATCCACCAGCACATCCACCTGGCCTGTTGAGGCGCCCAGCATGCCATCCGGGCCATCTGGGCCGGGGGCCATGGCAGGCATAGGAGCCAAGGCTGGTGCAGGGGTAAGGGCCGCTCCCATGGTGGAGTTGTAGGTGCCCATAGGCACACGGTCAGTACTGGTGGAGTTCAGGATTGGCACGAATGAAGGTCCTGCGCCGCCCGGGTTGCCGCACCCCAGGGCTTCAGGGGTGAGCCTGTCAGCTGGGATGGGGTTCTTTATCCAGGCCAGCAGCTGGCGGATGGTGACAAAGTAGGTGTTGTTCTTGCTCAGGGCATAGTCTGCACAAGGAGGTAGCGGGAAAGCCTTGATTAGGACAGAGGAGTTATAGGGTCAGCTGAAGGGAAATGAATGAAAAGGGAGAGAGAGACACACCAAACAAAAGTCCGACAGGAGGGCAGTAGTATAGCCAGCAGAGAGCAGGGTGGCAAGCAGGTTGCGTAGCTGTGGATCGTATGGGCAACCATGTACACCCCACATACCTGCAAACTTCTCAACGTCCTCAACATGCTGCTGCATCCAGGGGGTGTGGATGAAGATGGGGAAGGGCGCGCGGTTGCCGTTGTATGCGGCATCAAAATTCGCCTTCAAGATGTCAAACACCGAGTGAGCGTTGTCGCTGCAGCGGGGAGATAGTGATGCAAGATGTGGCAACAGTTGGACTGGCACAGGTGAACGGTTACCAGGTGCTGAGCACGTGCAGGGAGGCAGCTTAGGGGCGACTGTGCTGCCAATAGTATGACGCAGATGGTGGGCCGCTGCTGCACCACACAGGTATGCAGGCAATGCAGCACACGACCCTCGCTGCCAGTCCGGCCGCCACTCACTCTCCGTAATCCTGCAGCAGGCAGTAGTGGGAATGGCAGCGTTTCAGTGCTCCGCAGCCCACATTTCTATTCAACAAGCCCGTGCCGGCCATAACTCACAATTAGTTGCGGCACATCAGTAGTACACTGCACCCACCATGGTGTATGGGCCGCCCAGGGCCGCCAAGTCCCACACAGGGATCTGCCACAGGCCCGGGTACGTCGCCCCTTCCTCACATTTCTGGAAGGTGCTGTACCTGCAACAGCGGAACCGTGCCTGTCAAATGCAGGGCTAGTTTTTGGACATTGCATGTGAGATGTGGTGTCCACAGGAGTCAGCAGCTCGATCAATGGGCGACAGCAGGCAGCAGATGCACGGCAAGGCAACATTATGATGTGAAGCCATCCAGAAACAGCCTCTTGATGCAGCACTACTTGGTGTTCTCTGTTGGGCCAACAAGGACAAAGGATCTACAAACCAGCCGACTTGCAGCATCACACTTCTTCTCCCGCGTTGTACTGCACCACACTGTATGCACTGCCATGCCGCCGTTGACTCACCAGTCGCAGTTGGTTGGGATGCCATTCTCCATGTCCCAGGGCCACACACGCGAGTCCATACCACCTGTCAGCGAGTTGCCGGTGCCCTCCTCAATCAGGGTGCTGCAAGGACGGGAACGGGGGCAGCAAAACCGGCATGCTAGTCTCTTTAATGGACACCCTCCTTGGCCAAGCCCCAAAGGCATGCAGCATAGTTTTTACTTGATTTTCCTGACACCTGCCGCGAGGCAGTGCTTGAGAATCGTGCAACATGCCACACGCATGCAACACCAAGCAAGAAACTGCCAAAAGTAGGCGAGCGTGAAACCACCACTGCACGAGAACAGCGGAGGGCTTAATGCGGCAGTACATTGCAGGGCGGCAGCAGTGCATCAGGTGGCGCGCCTACCTGTCGTACAGGAATCCGTTCTCCTGCAAGATTTCCCACACTTCGCCCTTGATCTCCAGGAAGGGTGCCCTCAGCCCCACAATATCTTCCTCGGGGATGCCGCACGCTGCCAGCTCCTCCCTGGCTCCCAGGATCTCACGCCGAAGGGCGGCACCCTGGAGTGTGTTTAGCTGCACACAGACGGAAGGGGTAACAAGTAGGTGAGGATTGTGCCTTTCTGAAGCAACAAGGCACTGATGACGAACGCTGAAGGTGCCCAAGCGCGAGAGGACGGGTGGCACACTGCTGGGAGTGAGGGGCAAAGCCATGGGGCATGCTTGCCAGCACAATACGGTGCTTGCCGGGGTTTAGCAGCAGCAAAAGGGACGCAAGAAAGCTGAGGCAGATGCCTTAGGTGCAGCAGTGTGCAACGTGTGGCGGCAGAGGGAGGTTGGCTGCACTCCTGCCCAGCCAACGTGCCCATGCGTACCGATGGGTGGCTGATGGTGTGGTCAGCAATTTCATTGCCCTTGCTGTACAACTCCACCAGCAGCTCGCAGTCTGCGGTTCAGGAAAGGAGGTGACAGATACTAGTAAAAACACCCAGTAAAAGGGATCCGACACGGCCCGCAGCCACATGTGCTGGTAGGCTGGGTGGGATGACACTGCTGTGGGTCGTTTGCATTTAATGCACAAGTTCACGGCTCATACTGAGTGTCAGCTGAGATGTGTGCTCTACCCACACTGGTTGCTGCCCTAGAGCTCACACATGGCTGGCACCATTGCTTGCTCACCTGTGTTGGTTGTGGTGGTGAAGTAGGTAGCCACAGCTGGGCAGGTGCCACGGCCCATGTCCAGGGATGCCCTGCCGTTTGTCACAGCGGTCATTGTATCGTAGGTGAGCTGAGTGAGGGCATCATCGTGCTGCAAACACGAAGCGAAACAATGCAAGGGTAGGGTTGCAAAAGGCACAAGGCTCAAACGAGAGCGCGGTAAGTTTGCTGCTGCACGGATGTGGCACCTGGGGGAATCGAAGTCACATGCTGAAAACCACAAACAAGAAAGCCCAACAATGGCTTAGATGAGAAGGGTAGGTGACTGGATAGAAGGTGCCGTGCCATTCCAAGTGGGGCATTGACCGTGATGGTCGCATGGGCTGGACGCCATGACATCAGGGGGCCATCAAAGAGCGGCGCATGCCGCTGGCTCACCGTAAAGAGCACAAACTGTGGGGTCTGCTCGGGACTGAGGCCTCCGGGCGCTGATGTTGCTGCGTCTAATGCAAAGCAAAACATAGAGCGGTGTTGTGGTCAGCAAGGGGGCGGACCCGGTGCAGATGCATGATCCGGCGGCACTGGCAGCAGCGCAAGGACAATGCACGCCCACCCTGTGCGTGGGCGGCGGCAGCCGCCGCTACAAGAACCACCAATGCCGTCACGACCTTCATGGCGCTGTGGCTCTGCAGAGGATTGGGGGGAGCAACCGCGCCGCGTGATATGGACACCGCGTTCGAGCACATGCGGGGTTGCACCGTGGCACCGCCCCCCAAGCACTCCGCAGGGATCCAATCAAATATCATAGGCCCATTGCTCACCGTGATCAGCGCAAGGAAGGAGCAGCGTGGGCCTTTTAGAGGTGCCACGAACTACGCGCCAAGGGCTCCTCCTGCTGTGCACACTACAAGCGATTGTAAATCAAGAATGCCTATCTTGAATGTAAATGCGCTTGATTAACACACAATAAGACGCCAATTCCTGGAGGGGAGACGCGCTTTCCAGATGGAAGCCCCGGCAGCAGCTTCCTTGGTTCCTGCTCTCACCACCCCTGTGTGGGGTGCCGCAGCAATCTGTCGCCATGCAGCAGTCATAATTGATATACAGTCATTAACACGGGGCAAACTGCACGTCAAAACGGGCCAGGCCCTAAACAAGCCGCCGGTTGTGTTGGCCATGTTCCCGGCTCTATCCCAAGCCTCAGGCAGCAATCCCAGGAAAACCCGAGCGACTTAGTCCCCTTGTGTTACATCTAGGGCCGCAAACACGTCACTTATTATATCATTGGAAACAACAAAGCCTTGTGGGTCGGCCAAGCGCACACAATAAACCGGGCTCTCTGGCCTGCCTGCCCCGCTACCGCCGCTGCTGCTTCCGCCGTCGCTGCCGCTGCCGCTGTCACTCTCGCAACTAGCAACCACCCATCCGCGTTCCATGTGTGGCTGCAACGCCTCCAGCACCAAAACCGCCGCCTCATCGCCTTGCGGGTGCTGCGCTGCCAACTGACGCAAATCCAGCCCATCACCTAGCCGCAACCGCAGCATCACAGTGTCTAGCAGTCGGTCATCGGCGCTCTCTGGCGGCAACCAGCTGCCGGCCACCTGTGGGCCCTGCCGCTCTGCATCCGCTGCAAACTGCTTCAACCATTCCTTGTAAGCGTTGAGCTGCTTGGGCCTGCTGAAGCGGCGGCCCTGCAGATTGCCGGGTGGTGGTTATCTGGCTCCCGCTTAACCCTGGTGGTGCCGGTGACTGACATGCAGCGTTCCCAACACCGAACTCGGCTGAGACTTGCACTATGAAAGCTCAAAGCTGATAACAACCACGGCCACTGCACCGTAGTGATTCCCAAAAGCGTGCTTCCTCCCCACTAGGGGCGCCGGGCTCCCCAAACACGGCGGCAGAGGCAGCACCAGGACTGCACCAGCGCGAGCGCGAGCAGTGACAGCAGGAGCATCAGTAAACAGGAGCAAGCGCAGCAGACTTGCCTGCAGGTAGGAAGCGCTGCCCAGGCCAAAGCCGTAGAAGGGGCGGCCCTCCCAATAGGCCATGTTGTGGCGGCAGCGGTGGCCCGGCAGCGCATAGTTGCTCACTTCGTAATGTTCGTAACCTGCAGCACAAAGGAAAAGAAGGGAGGGAAGGAAGAGAAACAACCAGCCTGAAAATTTATTACTGAAGTGGGCACTAGCACATGGGCAGTGGAGGTGGGCGCGGTGTGGTATGCTGCAGGCTTGGTCACTGCAACCCAGCCGGCGTCGGGGTGTCACATGGAAGCGTTACCGCTCCTATCACCACGCTCATAGTGCCCCTCGCCTGCGGCTCTTAATGTGGCGCTCGCTTGGCAGTACATGGCCGCCGCCGCTTCATCGCTGGGCAGGGGCGCCTCGCCGGGACTGTACCGCTTAGCAAAGGGAGTGTGGTCCTCCACCTGCTAGGCAGGGCACACAGAGCAGGGCAGGGCCTAGATTGAGGCAAGCAGGGTCTGCCAGCTGTCTCACCGCCATGAGCATATCGGCTCAAGCAGCTTCAGCCATCCACCAAAGTGATTTTCCCTGCCTGGCTAAGCGGCAAACATCAGGCACGTCAAATGGACGGCCAACCGTGGCAGGTTCGGACAGAACTGGCCTGCAGGTCGTAGGTGGAGATGTGGTGCGGTGCTGCATCTAGAGCCTGCTCCAAAGACTGCTGCCACACCTCCTCGGTCAACTGCGGGCAGTGGCGACACATACATCAGCTACCGTTTGTAAACGTAGCTGCAAACATTGTGCTAGCCTCCAAATGTCCGAGGAGGGTTACTCAAGTTTAAGAAGGCCATAGTCGATGGCCCTGTGCTGGGTCTGGTCACGCTCTTCGAACAATCAGCGGCAGCCATTTGATGCCGCCAAAACCTGTCTCAGGAAAAGCCAGTCAGCCGCAATCCGGAGCAGACAGTTCCGATACCCCACAGCCAACAGGCGCCCATTCCCCACCTGCGGCAGGCCGGACATGAGGTCCAGGCTCCAGCTGGGCACGGAGGCAGCATGTACCGCCTCTATGGCGCGGTACACATCCGTCACGTCGTGTGCCCGCCCACACAGCTGCAGCAGCTCCTCCTGGAAGGTCTGCAGGTACCGGGGGGGTGCACTGCTAGACATAACACAGAGGCGAGAGCTGCAACAACTGCGTTGAGGGGTGACTTGCAACAAGTAAGCAGGCAGACCCGTCTGGATCGTTTTCCAAGTTTTCCTTCCATGTTTTCTTTTCCAGGGGGCTCAGCTCTTTGCCACTCCACTTGACTCGCCACTGATGGCACAAATAATGGTCAGCAAGTCACATGTCAATCGTGCCACACCGCACCACCAAGCCCATCCACCCACCTAGCAGCCCACCCACCCACCTGCACGCCCACGCTGACCCTGGTGACTCCCATCCCCATATAGCTACGCAGCCTGGCAGCATCAAAGGTGCCTGGGTCAGCTTCAATCGACACCTCGGCGCCCACCGCCAGCCCAAACCGCCGCTCCAGCGCCGTCAGCAGGCGCTCCAACAGCGGCAGGGAGATGAGGGAGGGGGTGCCTGCAGCAAGAGGATGGGATGCATGGAAGCACTTGCGCTCGACATTTGGTGTGCACGGCTGGGTTTTTCGGAAGGCCAGCCACCGCAATGTTGGTGGGGAATTCAGCAGGTGTGTTACAACAACCAACCAAATAACCGTGTAATGCATGCTGCAACTGTAGTCACGCACTGATGCACCCACCTCCTCCAAAGAAAATGGTCTGCAGCGGGCCGCTGTTTGATCGCTGGCTGGCCTCCATTTCTTGCAGCAGCAGCTCCACATACTGCTGCATGTTGTCCTGCAACGCAAGTGAGGTAGGAGTAAGAACTGACAGCAGGCGACACTAGACACAAACGCAGAATATCCCTTGTCAGCTGCATCATCTGGGGCCGACATGAACAGCTGACTGGCGCGTGGTGGCATGATGGTGCAGCCCAGACAGCGGAATGAAGCCTAGAGGGGCACCTGCACGTGTGGCGCTTGCGCCAAATTTCGCCCCACAGCGATGACTGGAAAGTCGCAATACGAGCACTTCCGCTGCAACACGTGTGGGGCACAGGGGGTGGCGAGTGCAGTCCAGGGCACGCTGTGCACAGCAGCATGGGACTATACCGTCTGCAACAAGCGTTTTGTGGAAGCAAGTGAAAACATTTTAATGTGGGAAACACGTGCTTACATCAATGCATGTCACGGCAAGGCTGGCTAGGCCACCCACACCTTGCAGAAAGGCAGGTGCACGTAGGCGGCAGTGGGTTCTGCCAAGTCCACCGCTGCCGACGCCACCTCTTGCTCTTGTGCACCCGCTGCACGCGTACAAGCCCTCTTGGCATGTTGCCGCTCAGAGGCTGCGACGCGCAGCCAAACCGGAGGAGCGCTGCCTGCCGCAGCTCTGCAAACAATGTTCGGGTGCCGACAAAACGGCGGAGGCGGCAGCAGCGGCAGACTTGCAAGTCGGCACGACATGGCCATCCCTTGCGGCTTGGTGGGTGAGGCGCCCTCTGAAAATTGGTTTAAATCGAACTCTCACCTACACGCCCGTCGGCTCACACCAGCAGCAAGGCGCATTTTGCCGGTCCCGGCTGCCGAGTTCTGCGTCTACCGACTTTTGTTGCGCTGTAACTGGGCTGGCAATCTGCTCCGCTGGAAAGAAACGGTCCATTTGCGTCATGCATTCTGCCCTTTGCCAGCCGCCCGCCAGCTGTCGTCCGTGCGGAGCGTGCGCAGCAGGGCCTCTGCACGCTGATGAAGTCCGCAGCCAACGCATCACCTCACTATTAGCGCCCATCATACTAGCCCTGGTACATCTGTGCTGTCAGACGTGCGTGCAATGCGCAAAGACATTACGAGGCAAGCGGCGGCAAACCGCTATTGAGGCTGTTCCAGCTTGTCAGCACCCTCATAGTTACAGAGGGCCGCCGGTGACATCCACATTGCGACAATATAATCGACATGATAAATACTGTGAGAAAAGTAGGTGAGCGCCGTACACGTCCATGTTGTGAGAGTTAGTCCTTCTTGGCATACCGCTTGAAGTCCGCCATGAGCGGCGCAAACACAGCTGTGGCGAAGGCCATGAGGTTGTAATCCACAAGCTGCGAGCCACAACAAGGAGCCACAAGGGATGCATATAAGATTGTGTGCTGCACGTTATATTCACTGCACTTTCTCACCACCCAGCTTGGCAGCAAATGCAACAACCAATATAACCTCTTGCCCCACATCCACCAGCGCACCTTCATGAGCAAGCGGAAGCAGACGGCTGTGGGGCCCACGTCACGCCACACCAAACGACCAATGGAGGCAAACACTGCATGGTAAACAAAGCATACTTGCTCCTTTCGAGGCAGAGTAGCATCACAGCCTCGTCGCCCAGCTATCTCAAGCTTGCGCCTTGCTTCCATGCACATGTTTGTTAACCCTTGGTCGACCACAACAGGCCTAAACAATGTGTTATATCTTCATTTGAAGCAGGCATCACCTGTGTCAGGCAGCTCCTCTGGGTCCACAGCAAACTTCTTGAAGAACTCCATGGCATCAAGCTTGTGGGCCTGCACGAGTGGGCCCGTGCAATGGTGATGATGCGGGCAGTATTGCAGGCAAGGGTCTTGATGACGTCTATGGTGGTGGGTAGCTGGTGAGGTGGTGGGATGCAAAAAGATTGGCACACAACAAGAACAAGAAAAGAGAGCACGTGCAAGAAAGCATCAGGGCATCGTGGGGTACACGAGCAGGTAGGCCATGAGCGAGTCTGGTATGTTTGATATTGATGGGGACTTTGCAGGTGTGCAACTTACTGTTGGAGATGCAGCGACTTACTATAAAAGCTTTGCAGTTCCCCCAGAGTTGTCCCATAGGCGTGGCTCAACCCGTGCTCACCTTGTCGTAAAAGCGGGTGGCCACCGGTGAGGGGTGGAACACCAGCACATCAATCCCGTAGGGCCGCACCTCAGCGGCCAGCGAAGCGCCAAAGGCTGCAGGTGAGGGCACAGCGCCATAGGCACAGGCACAGAGGCAGTAGCCGACCACATACATGCAGCGAGCTTCTAACAGTGTTGCAAGCGGGAATGACACTGAGTCTCCCAGGTAGAGGCTGTCTATGGGGTGCTGGCTGATTGGTGACCGGTGGGTTGCTGGGGCTAAGCGGTAGTTGCCAGCTTACATGACAGGAACGACTTGGTGGAAGCATAGAGCACGCTGAAGGGATTGGGGATCATGGCTGCCGCTGCAAAACAGGGCAGGCATGCAAGTAGGTGGGTAGGCAAGCGAACAGGCAAGGGATGCACAAGGTAACGAGAAAGAAAAAGCAAGTAGAGTGCGGCAGGGCAGGGCGAAGCTCACCCAGCCATCACACCCACCTGAGCTGGTGTATACGAAGCAGCCACGCAGCTTCTTGGCGCGCATGCGGCTGAGCAGCAGGTGCGTGATCTGCACGGCGCTAACAGCATTGCACTCAAGGTTGCACATCTGCTTCTCCAAAGGCCTGCACGGAAATGCGTAAATGACCACAAGGCAAGGCGAGGCAGGGCAAGTAAGAGGTCAATACGCAAAATGGCTGGCAGACAGAGGACATCAATGGACGGCCCTAAATATTTTCGGCTAATCCATGAATGAACGACCACCAACAGCTACCGAAACATTCAGAGAGAAGCCTGTGGGTTTAAGGCACATTGACCAGCCCCTCAGTCACACAACATTTACCACTCCTCCACTCACTCCATCAAAACAACAACTACCACCAATTGCACGACCACCAGCCACCAACTTGGCTGACCAGCATCCACCAACCACCAGCCAACTCACACGTCCACAAAGAAGCCCGTCAGTACGTAGCCAGCATTGCAAAAAACGACCTGGATGTCAATGTCCCGGGTCTCCTTTGCGATACTGTCCATGTAACCAGGCTTGCCCAGGTTGACACCCACCTGAGAATGGGGAAACGAATGGCAGGGTGGAATGGAGGGCGCTTCAGTTCAAGTGTGGGTGGTTCAACCCAGGCAGGCACGCGAGCAGGTGAGCGCGCCCTGGAAGCGTCTTTGATACAGTAAAGACAACTGCTTTATTCAATAACGAGAAATGGCAGACAAGACGAGTGCAGGATGAGGTGTTGGCTCCGTGTGGTAGGGAACCGCTGCAATCACCAGCGGTACCGTGGTGCAGCATGCCGGCACCCTTTAACCGCAGCCCTTTGGGGTTTAGCCTGTCTGCCTCACCTTGCGGAAGGTCACACGAGGGCACTGCTCTCCAAGTTCTTTGTGTGTGGCATCCAGAAGGGGATCCCCCAAGGCCACAAGCACCACATTCAGCCCCTGGCCCGCCAGCTTGCGTGCAATCGACTTGCCGATGCCTGCGGGAAATACTGGGTGCCAGTGTTGGCAGCCGGGAGCACCCAAGAACTATGCGAGATTGCCGGGCTGGTTGCCTTAGCAAGTGCGGCATATGCAATGGCATCAAGCGCATCATTCCCTCCTCTTTTTCAACATCCTAATCAACCTCCTCCCATTTTTTTTATGAAAAAAATGACAGAATTGGAGAACGTTTGGATTTGGCTTGGCTGACCACGGTGAGAATAGGAGGAGCGCTGGATGGGAGCGGAGGTGAGCGGTTGCTATCATGTGCCGCTACTGCATACCGCCTAACCTGCCACAGCCCACCCCCTTATTACTTACCGCTGCTTGCTCCGGTGACAAGAGCCCACTGCGCATTGTAGGCCTTCTTCAGGTTCTTGGTCTTGTAAAACCACGCCACGATGAAGTGGGGAATGGCATACGCCAGGAAGATGAGCAACACAGCCGCAGTGCAAAGTGTCCCAAACATGGCCACGCAAGCACGATTGGAATTAGTTTAGATGCGTTCTGCACGCAGCACAGCCGATTTGATGCCCCGCAGCTTATAACGCAACAACAGGCGTTGCTGTAGCGTGCGATGGCTTCATCAGGTGCAACGGCAGTTATTGGTGGCACTTGCGGGCGGAATTGAGAGCAACAAGTGGAATGCAGTACAGACCGGCCAGAGTGTAGTACCTCCAAAGACGCCTCGAGAGCACCAAAGCCCCCCTGCCGAACGGGCAACTAGGTGAAGGTGCAATTTGAGGCTGGACCATTGGTGGCTTGCCTCCGACACACATGCCCCGCCATCACCTTTGCTCCCTAGCTTGTTAAAACACGCAAAGCAGGGCGACATGGGTGGCGGGCAAGCGTTGAATGATCCGCCTGGCCAGGCGATGGAGGTAAGAGCCAGCTGCCCGACGGCCAGTCCAGACGCCGGACTTGCCGTCTTCAGCCTGCGTGAATGTCGCAAGGAATGCAGTTGCTTTGCTGCCTCGCCCTTGCATTGTCGTCTGCTGTTTCAATTGATAAAACTCTGGCCACTTTGCATGCAGGTTCCTCGTTTAACTGGAATGCTGCGTGCCGCCCTTGGGGCGCCTGCTAGCGGCAGCAGTCGCGGTGCCAGCAGCAACGCTGCAGCAGCTGCCTTACTACAGCTTCCTGATCTATCACAGTTGCTACAGCAGCGCAACCAGCTGCTGGAAGCGCGGCGGCGGGAGCGGGCCGACAAGCAGGTGGATACAACCTGCAAGATTGATACTGCCATGTGTCAGTTGTACTGCCGAACTGCAACCTTGGTTGCTGTCGGGCAGGCCCTGTGCCTTGTACTCTCAGCTGCTAGCAACTGCACCTTCGCAACCCAGCAATACATTGTCCTGCAATCTTTTGTAGGTGTCAAGCAATCGCTCCCAGCTTATATCCATCGTGCTTGGCAGCTGGACGGTGGCGCCAAAGGCGGCGCGTGATGACTTCGAGAAGTACATGAGAGGCAAGCCTTGGTTGCTGCATCTCTTCTGGCTTCTTATATCTTGTTCAGAACCGTGACAAAGTGACGTTTGGTTCAATCAACCTGTGGAAGTATGCGACGCATCATGCATGTCTGCCCCATCAACCAGCCTGCCTGCCTGCCTGTCTGCAGCCGTGGCAGTGCTGCTGGGAGGGGAGTCTAGCAGCGAAGAGGTGTCAGCAGCTGCCATAGTGACGTGGCAGGCACTATGTGCCCACCCTCCAGACCTGGACCGTGGCAGGAGCCAGTTGGTTGCGCTGCAGAAGGCCAGGTGAGCTGTGTTTTGGCTGGTGGGGCCCCAGTGCAGGCAGGTTCTTGCCAGCCCAGCTTGCCAGTGGGGTCCTGCCCCCACGTTGTTGCAGGCAGGCTGATGGTTTGTCATGCAATTTCTTTTGTTCCGACTACAAAGTAACAAACTTTCATTGACGCTCCTCGTTATATTCCACTGCTCTTCATGCATGTTCGTGAAATATGCTGGGTTTGCTACACATGCTGCGTTCCTCCATGTGTTCTCACTGTAGGAGCGTGATAGAGGGGGAGCTTGGCAGGGTTGAGGGTTCTGCCCTGCTGCTGCTTGTAAAGCAGCAGCAAGCTTTGCTGCTCTGGCAGCAGCAACTCAACCCGAAGCAGCAGCAGCAACGTGAGCAGCACCCAGTGGGCAAGCTTGGCAGCCGCATCGGCAGCGGCGGCGGCAAGCCTGATGGAGCGTCTATGGCTGGTGCCGACATGCCCGCTGTGCCTGCTGTGCCGTCCATGTCAGCAGAGGACGCTGTGCTGACGCTGTGTGGCGTCAGCGCTGACGTGGCAGGGGAAGTTTATGCCACAGCTGCAGGCTACGCAGACGGCGGCGCTTCAGCGGCAGCTGCGGCTGCTTTGGCTGCGGCGATAGCGCCCAAGCAGAGCGCCCCTAGGGTGGCGACCGAAGCAGAGCAGGCAGCGGTGGAAGCTGATGTGTTTGGGACCAAGGGGCGGGTGCTCAATGCGGAGGCTGGCGCCCGCTGGCTGCTGCAGTGGTGCCAGCGTGTGACTGGCACCAGCAGCAACGACGACACGGTAGCGACCGCCGTGTGTCGCACGCTCCTGTCAAGTGCGTTTGGGGCGCGGACCTTCTACAAGCAACACGTCACTGCCGTGTTTTTGCTGCATTCACAGCCTGCTTGCATCAATCAGCCTCTGGTCTCCTTGCCTGCGGCACCTGTGTTTGCATCATACAAACTGCTCCCCTGCTCCATCTGAAGGGAGACATGTGCGTGAACAGTGCCCCTGGCATTCCTGCACATGCCGACTTTTGCTTCGTTTCGGCTTGTAGCAAATAAAATCCTCCCGCTGTCGCAGGCCGTAGCGATGATGAGGTTGCAGCGGAGCTTTTTGACTTGATGGGGGACGCTGTGTTTGATCACATCGGTGGGTTCTCTTGACGCCGCTGATATCCTAATTTCCCTGCCCTGATTATATGCTGTGCAATAGCTGTTCTGTTGCATCAGCCATTGCTTGCAATCATCATTTCCACGGTTGCAAGTTTTATTTGCATCCTTTGTTTATTTCCATTGCATCCGTTGTTTATTTCCATTGAATCCATTGTTTATTTCCATTGAATCAGTTTTTAATACAAGTGCAGCCAGGTATCGTCCTCCTCCTTATGTCATCTATGTATATTGGCCGTTGCGACCAACTTTGTAGCGCTTCTTCTGTGCTCTTGTCCTGCCACGCTGCTGTACAGGTGACCTGCTGCAGCAACGTGCCTCCATTGCCACCAACGTGCGGCGGTTGGTGGCGGGGTTCCGAGAGGAGCAGGAGGCGGAGACGGCAGCGGCTGCCATGCCCACCTACGGCAGCACAGTCACAGTCATGTCGGAGTCTCAGGTGCGGCGGAAGCTGCATGCATGGGTTTTATCATGCGGGCTGGTTGACTTGGGCAGGGATAGCGGCGTGCAGGCAGATTTTGGCAGGGATGGTGGGCTTTCGCGGGATGCGTTGGTGGTTTGGCTGGGTTTTACTGTGCTAGCAGCATGCACGAGTTAAGGTTCCAGCAGGGATTTATCGCAGCAGATGGCTGGTGTAGGGATTCATTTTTGTTCGTTGCTTCTGGTCGATGCCAGTCTGGTCCAGCAGACCAGGCACAGCACCGTTCAGACCTTGTTTGCTTCCCTGTCCTGTCGTGCTGCAGAAGCTGATGCAGAAGCTGGAGCGCAAGGCACAGCGTCGGGCAGCGGCCAAGGGTGGCGGCAGCTCTGCGGCACTGCCAGAGCTTGGAGATGCGGATGCTGACTGGATCAGGTGGGTGTGTGGATGGCGGGCTGGCTGGCTATCAGAGAAGCAACAGTGGTTGACCTGACGGATGTGTTTCTCTGCCTCTGCATCCGATGCATGTGATTTAAGATTCTTTTTGCCGTTTGTACGTTCATACATGCTTGTATGCATGCACCCCGCTGTGGTGTGCTGTCTTACATGCTTTGCCTGCTGAGTGTCCCCGACGTCTCACGTGTTTTGCAGCGCCCATGGTCTGATGGCGCTGGTGGAGGAGGAGGTAGAGCGGGAAACAGCGCACATGAGGCTAAGGTGACCCGCGTGTCTGGCCATCTGGTAGCTGTGCCCACCCTCATACTTCGCCTTCGGGCCTGCCTGCTTGCCTGTCTGCTTGCCTGTATTCATCCCTGGTTTCAATTTGGGGAGAACAATAGCTATTTTGCTTGTTTTGCCTGCTTTGGCAGACTCGTCAAGTGCCTGTGTTTTCAGCCTGCTGTTTTTCGTGTCTTACACCTGCCACCAACCTCCATGTGCATGCTTCCCGCAGGCTTGGCAACGGGGTGGAGTTTCGGATCGGCGAGGGCAGCGACGGCCTCATGGCGCGTGGGGCATTGCCTAAGGGCACGCAGCGCAAGTGAGCATTGCTTTGCTTCCCTGCATCGCTGCAGCCGCTTCTAATGTTGCTGCAGCTGTCTGGTGGTGGCTGCCTGTCAATACTGTGCCTGCTTCCCATTGAAACACCAGCTTGGTTGGGTTGAACACAAGCCTGCTGTGGATGGCCCCCCGGGTGGTTATGCCGGCTGTGCCTGACGCCCCTGCTATGCCTGCTGGGATTGCAGGACGTACAAGGGCTATGAGGAGGTGCTGGTGCCAGCGGTGAAGCCGGCGGAGCCACCCCCAGGGGAGGAGCTTGTCAAGGTGCGGTGGCGCCGCCAGAAGGGCAGCCAGCCAGCTCGATGGTTGGGCAGTCACAAGGCCATGAACTGAGTCATAGGTTCCCCTAACCAGGTTCCAGGCCAACCCAAGTGGTGCGACAGGCAGGCAGGCAGGCATTACCAGTTGCATTCAAAGCAGCGGGTACCAAGAAGCTTGGATTTAGGCAGCAGTTGAGCTTCTTGCCCCTTGTCTTTGCTCAACCTAATTCTCGATCCTTATGATGCTTATTATGTGCTTATTGAGATGCTCTCGAGATATGGTGTGCTATATGGCTACCTGTGCAGATCGAGTTTCTGCCCGAGTGGGCGCAGCTGGCGTTTGCAGGGTATAAGACCCTCAACCGCATCCAGAGCCGCATCTTTCAGACCGCCTTCTACAGCAACAAAAACATGCTGGTCTGCGCGCCCACAGGTGAGCAAGGATGACTCTTAGGCAGCCATTCTATGTGCAGCTACAGAGAGCGTGCAGCTTTGTTGCTTGATGACTAACATGGTTGGATAGCGAATGGAAATTTCCAACGTATTGCGAGCACAAACATGAAGGCGTACCGCTGTCCAAACCTCACAGCATAAATTTATAAGTTCTTTCTTTTCGCCAGGCGCGGGCAAGACCAACATTGCCATGCTGAGCGTGCTGCGCGAGGTGAACGCCAACATGGCGCATGGTGTCATCCAGAAGGCAGACTTCAAGATCGTTTATGTCGCTCCCATGAAGGTCAGCGTGCCGTGTGGCATCTTGGGCGTTGTCCTGTGCTCGCCTGTACACTTTTTACGTGCTCGTAAGCCATTAGACTGGCTGCTCTAAAACGGGGCCTTGGTCTTTCTGCTCACTGCAGGCGCTGGCAGCGGAGGTGACAGCCAACTTTGGCAAGCGGCTGCAGCCCCTGGGTGAGTGGTCTTGCACCAACAAAGCCAGATGCACAAGTGCGAATGCAGCAGGAGCCTGGAGATTAGCAAGTCTTTCGCTTGTCGCTGTCTGTATCTGTCCATTTTCAATCTTTGCAGCGTGGCAACAAGACCCGCCTCTGTCCTGCAGGGCTGTCTGTGCGTGAGCTCACAGGAGACATGCAGCTGAGCAAAAAGGAGCTGGCAGAAACGCAGGTGGGCCTAGCGGGAGGCAGCCCGCGGTTTTTTTTATTGATCTTCCTGTCTACAGCTGCCCGAACCAGTCCTTGGCAGCTGTCGCACTGCAAGGCAGTGCAAACCCATTGGCAGCTTTGGCTGCTTGCGTGCATAAACTCAGTTGAGAACTGTTCTGCCTGTCCTGCAGATGATTGTGACCACGCCGGAGAAGTGGGACGTCATCACACGCAAGGGCAGTGAGGTAAGCACAGCACCGGCTGCTGTTAGTCACCTGCTGCTCTGTTTGAGCCGGGGTAACGTTGGTTGGACTAGCGTTTAGCAAAAGCACGTATGCACAGCATGTTCTGTGCGGTTGTTGTCCTGCTCTTCAGGGTTCAGCAAGTCATGACACTTGTCTTCATTACTGCAATCGTCATCGTGCCCATGCATGCGGTACTGCAGGTCAGCGTCGCAGCTTCCGTGCGGCTTCTCATCATCGACGAGGTGCACCTGCTGAACGACGAGCGGGGCCCGGTCATAGAGACGCTTGTGGCTCGTACAACGCGCCAGGTGGGTGGTGGTGGCATGGGGTGGTTTGGGGTGTGGTGGTGGTGGTGGTGGTGGTGG
>JAAMXP010001648.1:0-15596 GCA_019693395.1 Ettlia oleoabundans | reverse complement strand
ACCCCACCCACCCACCAAATACATTCATTTGCAATCATCCCCATTTCCCAGGCAACAGCCAGCGACCGACACCACCCCACCCACCTGAGCGCCGAGTAGTCCACCCTGTTGCTGAGGTCCGCGTTTCCCGGCTGCTCCAGCAGGCCCACAAACCGGTGCTTGCTGATGGCTTGCAGTGAGGACTCGTATGGACCGTCCTGAGACACAGGTTGGCAAGGAGGCATCAGGGGGACGGGAGGCTTGTCGGGTTGTTGAGCAATGTGCGAACAAACAAGCAGCTGGCAGGGGACACTTGCCGCCTGAGACACGGGATGGGCAAGGAGGCGGGGGGTTGGGAGGCTTGTCAATCAGTCAGGCACTGTGCACGGCAGACAAGCAGCAGGCAGGGGACGCTTGTTGGGCAGACAGACGCTGCGTGAACAGACATGCAAGGAGGCAGGAAAGCGGGCTTATTGGGTAATCAAGCACTGCGTGAAGAGACATGCGAGGAGGCAGGGGAGCAGACGGCGTGTTGGGTAGTCAAGCAGGTTACCACCCAGCAAACGGGGCTGGTGTGCAGGAAGGCGCACAGACATCCAAGGAAGCGAGATGACAGCAAGAGGCTGGTGGGCAGCAAGGCACACAGGCAGGCAAGAGGCTGATGGGCAGCAAGGCAAACAGGCAGCCAAGGAAGCCCCTCACACATTACTCCAATTCCACTGGCGAGGTGCTTTGCCACAGTGTGCTTGCTGTGACTCAAAGTTGCAGCAAGCACACAGCGGCGAAGCACCCCCCAAGTGGAAGCGGAGTAAAGTGTGAGGGGCAGGGTAATAGCCGCCCTAAGCCGAGCCAATACAAATGAAAAGCATACAGAGACGGCGTCTGTCAAAATTGACAAGAGCAGGAGCTGCCACTTGATGGCTGCCGTCAAGATGCTGGTCGGAGCCAAAGAGTTGACTGTCACAGCAGTACCACACAAACAGCAGATGGAAAGTAAGGGGAGCCAAAGTATCAGGGCGCCAGCCGTTCCACAGTCCTAGCGTCGCCGGAGCAACGCAGGACAAGTTTCAACGGTAGGTCAGCAACGATCATGCTGAGAGACCGACCGGCATCGCTTGCAAAAGCGAGCAACACCAGAGGGCTCCCTTTCCTCGAATCCTCTCTGAGGGTTCCTCCAGCAAGTATATATATACTTTCCATGCTGCTACAGGGGCTCCATGTATACTTCTGTGTCTGCCAAAAAATACTATATAAAGTATTCAAACATTATATTTATATATTGTTTACCGCTGTAGCAGCTGCCAGCCTCCCTCACCTGCCCGTAGTCAACTATGAGAGCAGCTCCGCCGTGCTGCGCCACACGTTGCGCAAGGCGCTCTGCCAGCGCCATGCCCTGCAGAAAGGCGGCGCGGTGCGAGGGTGGGGGTGGTGTGTTTGGGTATGTGGGTGTTTTATTTATTTTTTTTGGGGGGGGGGGGGGAGGGCCACAGAGTTCAAGATGAACTGACTCAAGTAAATGCAGAGTGAAACATAGCTAGGGTTGGGAGTTAGGGAGGCGCGCATCAAGAGCTAAGCAGTAGTGCATCCCCAGCAAAGGAAAGCCGCCCAAACCCCCAGAATGGGCGTCTCCAGCCATACCAGCGTACAAGTGCGCCCCACAACACCCCACCTGAGGGCAGACCTCCAGTGCGGTGACCTCCCTCTGCTGCCCCTCTGGAAGCTGCCGCAGCCGGCGGGGCAGCAGCACGCGGGCAGCTGGGGTGGGGCCGGGCGACAGCACCAGGCGAAGGTGTAGCGGTGAATCGGGTGATGCGACATCCACCAGGCGCTCACACCAGCCGCGCTCTGCGGGGGGAAGATGGCAGTTGAGGGGATGTTGGGAGGTTGGAAGTTACATACTAAAGTGCACGGCTTGCCTTGTCACATGGTGCTCCCAAGGCTTGACAAACATGTGAAAAGGCGGCATAGCCTGCTCCACAGCCGACATCCCGTGAGTCAGCGAGCCAGGCGTTCTTTCCTTACCCGTTTGTTGAAACTGGTGAACCGGCAACGCATCCAGAAACTCGTGCGCTATGAACAGAGCTGGGGCCCCCTCAGTATCAACCTCCTCCAAGCTGCGATGCCAACTGACGGGTGCACCGTTCCAGCCGCTGATGCCCGCCAACGTGGCACTTGCTGCCGCTGAGTCAGCTTGTTTCGTGCTGCCATCGCTCCGGCTGTCGCTCTCACTACCGCTGCTATCGCTACTGCTGCTGCTGCTGCTGGTGTTACTGCTGCTGCTCTTGCTGGCTGCCACTGACGCAGGCTGCTGGTTGACGCCGTCAGGCGGTGGATCGCCCGCACACCGCAACGCCCGCCACTGCATGCCCCGCAGGCAGGGGCTGACCTCCACCAAGCTCACTCTGAGGGCCTGCACAGGCGGCAACGCAGGAGAGGACACACAACCATAAATTCAAGAAAGTCCAGGTGTAGGTGCTAGAGAGGCGGCCTCACAGTCTCGAGGAGGATTGGTGGCACAGGTGGCATGCCACTTTAAGAGGGCTCGCAAGGCTGCACAGGTGGCAAAACACGAAAGGCAGGAGCCGGAATAGCTGCCGCAGGATAAGAGCAAGGTAGCGAGCAGTCATAGCCAGATAACGTATCAGGTAGGGAGCATTTCCGAGGCTGCACAGGCGTGCCAAGCGACAGACTCTTGTAGTAACATTCGCGGCGGCCAAAGGGCCCACTGAGTTTGCCCTCACAGGCTTAATTCTAGCCGAACTGCAGTCGGCCGCTCAATCATTCAGCGAACCACCCACCTCAGAGAACTGCTTGAATGCAGCGGTGCCTCGCAGCAGATCGGCCATCAAAGTGCCTGCACCAGCGAGGGTGGGCGTGGTGTGACGAGCGACACTGGGGTGTGTGTGCTGCGGATGCTTAGCACAAGACCTGCTGGGAAGTGGTCGCTCTACACTGAAAGCCAGCTGAATGCAGCAGAGTTAAGGTGAGATTGACAAAGGGCTGGGAAAAACAACGATGGCTGTGTCGGGCAAGCCTGCTCGTAACACCCAGCCACGTGCCTCTGCCAGGCCCTAGCTCCACAATGTGCAGCCGCTGTGGACAGCCCAGCTGCTGCCACGACGCCACACACCATATGCCTACCATCTGCATGGGGGTGGGTGGGGGGATTAAGTATGCCTGCCCCACCTCACATGCAATGCTGCAGCTGCCAAGCTAAGCACGCACAGCAAACACCTCGCGCCCACACAGGAGCACTGCAAGACTGATTGTGCACATATAAGTAGGGTGCCTGCCCACCTCCCCCATCATCTGTGAGATCTCGGGAGACGTCACAAAGTCCCCATCTGTGCCAAACACGTCCCTCTGCAGACAGGCAGATGCCATAGCAGCGCAAGCACAGGGCCATGCTTCCTTGGCAACTAGATGACAGCAGACAGGCTTGTTCATGCTTTGTTTTCAGCTCTGTTGAATGCGTGCATGCGTAATTAAGACGGCGCAAATGTGTGCAGGTTAGAGAGCAACTACGCATTGGGATGGCAGCCTGCAGGTTAGCCTGCCCCACAATTATCCAATACAAACTCGATGGGATTGCAGACCATCGACCCTGCCTGTGCGCCTGAAACCTGGCTGTTTTACCACCCGGCCCACCCACCTGCGAGTAGTAGCCATGCTGGGGATTGGTGAGAGCCTCGGACATGAACTCAGCCAAAGTGAGTGGGCCGCCTCGAAACTGCAGGCAGGTGGGTGCAGCCCGAAGGCGGTTTGAGACCCTGCCCCACTGTTGGCCACCCTTGCCAGCACTGCGCCCCACCACACCGCTGCTGCTTCTATAAGTACACATCCATAACTTGAAGTCCCTCGTACAGCATTCGGCAAGGTGATACTCGAGCACTTCCATCTAAAGGCTGACGCCCACCTGTATGAGGGCCTTGAGGTGTCGCACAAGTTCCGTTTCAGGTTCCTTGTGTGCTTCTGCCGCTGCCCGTGCTGCTGGATCATGGCTGTGAGGGTGTGGCACAAACAACGCTGACCGGTCAATAGAAATGACCTGCTCATCTGCTGATTCCCTTGGAGTGGGTGGGAAAGCGTCACTGCCTTGGACTGGGCCGGGCGGGCCGCAGCCGTTGCCGCCCTGGCTGCCGCCAGCTGCTCCTGCTGCCAGCCCTCTCCAAGCGCACGACAGCGCTGCGGCAGCGGAGATCGGCAGCATCTGCTGCGCCGATCGGGGGGCCCTGAGGCTGGAGATCAGCATAGCTTCGATTGCCGCAGGTGCCCAAGAGCTCGGTCCGCCGGTGGACCTCGGCGGACGGATAGGCGGTGTCAAACTTCAGATCTAATTTCGGTAAACACGTTACGATTCACTGACGCAATGCATGGGCCTGCAGGAAACGCGCCGAGAGAATTGTCCCCTGCTGCGCGCAAAGCTGGATGTGCAGTTCATGCTGGCGTCTTCCTGCATTCCTACAACTCTACTGTCGCCATCGCGTCAAGCGAGCTGCACAGAAACCCTGCTGGCGCACAACCGTGCTGGGCCAAAACGTGCAACGGCCAGCTGCCAATACAGAGCGGTTGCCTGGCCGGCGCATCGGTTGCATCAACCAGCGCAGGGTTGTGACCAGCGCGCGCAGCAACGGGTCCCGCCCATTCACATGCAGTGGCGGTGGTGCCATTGGCAGCGGCAGCGGAGCCTTGCAGCGTGAAAACCCAATACCCACAACACTTTGCTGGACTGTTGCTGGCCTTGACACAGCAGCTGGAGGCTAGGTACAGCTATCATGGCGACTCGCAAGTGGGTTGGCAGCGCGGTGGGCATCTACCGCCAGCTGCTGCTGGAGCAACGGAGTTTCAGCGGCAGCGGGGGCGCCGCCGCGGCTGCTTCTGTGGGCTTGCGGCTATGGCAGGCAGAGTCCAGCCTCTCTTTGCCGGCAGCCGCGCGCGGTGCTTCCGGTAGCAGCCCTGTCGGTGCTGAACTGTTGGCAGTAGCTCGGCTACACACCGCTGCGCGGCGGCCCATTTGGGCACCGGCATCAGCAGGCTTACCGCTGCTGCAGCACCCAGGAGGGGCAGCACTGCACACCTGCAGCACCCACCTCTTTTCCATGCACCAGGACTCGGTCAAAAGCCAAGTGACGCAGCCGCCGCCATTGTCCGGGGTGCAACCCTGGGAAGGGCAGCTGCCACATCAGCATCTGACCCCAGGGCAGCACCGCCCTGCGGCCCTCGACTCCGAGTCAGGTCAATACGAGGAGGCAGATGCAGGTAGGTACATGCAGCACAGGTTGGGGCCGGCAGTACAGCACGTGCAATTGCTGTGCAAGCAGCAAAGGGTGGGGGTACCCCCTTCCCGCTGCTGCTGCAGGGCACTTTACATGATTATTTCTTCAGCTGAACGTGCCCTTCATTGCTGCCACATGCCTGCCATGGGTGGCCTTTCTACAGTGTGCGACATGTCTAGTTGCTAACGTCGCCACCATGGGTTGCCCTGAGGAGTGATCGCATTTTTAACTACCAAAGCACTGTGTGATCTCATCATGTTCTCCACCCTCTTCTCCTTAGTTCTTTGCTCCATGTGCCCTTTTGAGTGCTCCTTTTCATATGCATGTCCATTCCGGTTCCATATGCTGCAGAGGAGTGCGATGAGGTGATGCAGGAGTACAGTGCGGCGCGCAAGCGGGTCAGGTGCGTTCGAGTGTCATGCCTGGTTGTACCTGTGGCGAAAAGCAACGATGGTGGTGGGCAGGGGTGTGGCTGGCTTGCCATCCGGCCTATCACAAAGCTTGGATGCTGTGAAGGGCGGAAACTATGGTCAACGTTGAAGAGCTCCTTTACATATTGACAGAGCGCTGGTGTAGCGAGCACTCTCTTTTCACGCCACTTTCTGCCCTGCAGGCTACCGCCCCTCTCTCCCAACCACCTGCCCAGTCCCACCACTTTGTGTGTGCAGGAGGCTATCACAGCTGGCCCCAGGCCAAGTGCCAATACGGGTGCGGCTGGTAAAGCTCCAGGACGCCGTGGTACACGGGACGAAGGTCACCGTCACCTTCATTGTCACCGCTCCTGTCAAGTAAGCAGGCAAAGCTGCAGGCTTGGGGCCCTCAACCACCATCGGGCAGTGGCGGCGCCTTTGACCGCAGCGCATGTTGGGCAGAGGAGCGGAGAGAGGTCCCTCTTGGCCAAGGGAGCACCGCCTTCAGCTTCACACACCTGAGCCAGGCTGTTCATCACATAGGCTGTGACCACATCCCAATGCCCAATATGCATGGCATCAAGCTTATGCACTTGCGCCATATGAGTATGCATCAGTTTGCAACAGCACCAGCTGCAAGTACTTCCTTTATTGAAACGCAGAACCACCCTTTGCTTGCGGGCATTCGTTTCATCAGAAACCCCAACCCTCACCCCATCCCCACCATCCCCACCCCTTATACCCCATTCGCCCTGCAGGATCGTGCGATTCTTCAGCCAACCTTGGGATCAGCAAAAGGCCACGTACGTACGCTGGTGGGGCGTAGTGAAGAAGGAGGCCAAGCATTACTGGGTGGGTTTGTGGGGTGATTGTATGAAGGTGTTTCCGTTCGCGTGGATGTATGAAGGTGTTTCCGTTCGCGTGGAAGGTCTTGTTTGTGGCCAGAATAGCGTGAGTCCACGCATAATTGTGTGGGTGAAGTGGGCGGATGTGA
This sequence comes from Ettlia oleoabundans, assembly GCA_019693395.1. Classification (NCBI taxonomy): domain Eukaryota; kingdom Viridiplantae; phylum Chlorophyta; class Chlorophyceae; order Chlamydomonadales; genus Ettlia; species Ettlia oleoabundans. The sequence continues at coordinate 8,937 of JAAMXP010001648.1, read as the reverse complement.
GGGCCGGCCGTGCATGCGGCTGCTGCCGGGGTTCGACGTTGCGGGGTCCCTTGAGTGGTGCCTGTTCCTCTCCACTGGCCATCAAGTGGCATCAGCCCCCTTGCTGCCCGGCTCCTTTCCCCGCTTCTCCAACCCTCAGCATTGGTCTGCCCTGCATTGTCTGCTCCCCTCGTTCCGCCTGGCATGCAGGTCGGCACTAAGCTGCTGGCTGCCGACGTCAAGATCGCCACCCGCCTGCTGGGCAAGGTGCTGCACGGGCACACACTTACTCGGCGGGAGCGGGCTCAGCTGACTCGTACTGCCGCAGACCTGTTCCGCCTGGTCCCCATGCTGGTGTTTGTGGTGGTGCCATTCATGGAGGTGCTGCTGCCGGTGAGAAGTTGGGAGGGCACCTGGGTGTGCACTGGGTGGCATCTTGCACGGGCAAAGGGAAGGCTGGCAGGCAGCGGTTTGAATGTTGGCGGTGGTGCCTTGCATAGAGCTGCTGCTGCTGGTAGAGTTGTTGGGCGTAGGGCCAAAGGTTTGTCACGGCATCAGCTGCTGCTGGCTGTGAGGAGTCTCAGATGATGTGGTGTGGTGAGGTGTGGATTGGGTGGAGTGGAGGGGTATATTGGCGTGTGGTGTGCTGCCAATTGGTGCGGGGTGGCCACACTATTATTGTAAGTTTGTGGCAGGTTTGGGTTGCGATTCCTGCCACCAGCTTCAAGCACAGATCGGTGCACATGAAGAGGGAGGCCGAGTCAGCTTTGGCGGGAGGGGGCACACGGGCCGGGGGGAGATATGCTGTCAGCCGCCCCATGCGCTCATGCCGGCTTGGTGGGAGTTGGTGCCCTATTGTGCTGCCCTCCTTGAACCCGGGCACCCATCCTTTTGTGGCCTCCTCCCTTGTAAGTTGCCCTCGGGTTGCCCCCTCACATGCTGTGCATCTCTTGACAGCTGCATACCATTCCTTTCTGTGCGCTTGTTTCTCCTTGTAGGTCGCCCTCAGATTGTTCCCCAACATGCTGCCCAGCACGTTTGAGGACAAGCTGAAGAAGGAGGAGGAGATGAAGAGGCGCATCGGCGCGCGCATGGAGCTGGCACGGTTCCTGCAGGTGGGTGCTGGGTGGTGGCAGGCAGTGGTGGATGGCAGTGCCAGGGCCGGTGGTGATATCTGCCTGGAGATATTGGAAGTTTTATCCTGTTACCTTATCATCCTTGGTCTTATCCCCTTACTCGCCTTTCATCATCTTTGTGTGTCACGCCATGCAGGACACGGTGGCGGAGATGGCCAGCGACATGCAAAAGAGCCGCAGCGGCGAGACCGCCACATCAGCGGAGGAGCTGTACCGCTTCATGCAGCGCATACGGTGCAGTACAGTGGTACAACAGCACTCTTATGCAACTTGTGCAGTACACCAATGTCGCTCCTTTTGTTGCAATAACGTCGCTCATTCTCGTCGAACAGTGAAATCTGAGCCAGTTCATTCAATGTGCTGCTCCCTCATGCAATACCAATCATCCCCCATCCGCCATGTTCCCAAGGCCAATTGTTTGTTTTGCCGCAGTGCCGGTGAGGACGTGCCCATGAGCGAGCTGCTTCGCTTCAGCCAGCTGTTCAACGACGAACTCACGCTGGACAACCTGGAGCGGTACGCATCCTGGCAGCGCCCTTGTACTGCTTTTTTTTTCCCCGGTTGCTGGTGCAGCCATCTGCAAAGTGTGTGTACAGCTCGACAGCCGGTTCAGGGTTGCTTTGCAGATGGGTGATCTGCGTGCTGCTGCAGAGCGCCGCTGCCACTGCATCCCACCACTCACAACCATGCCACCCCCTCCACCATCAAACCCTGCTCCCTCTGCCTCCTTGCACGTCTGTGTCCCTATGTGCAGGGTGCAGCTTGTGTCTCTGTGCCGCTTTGTGGGCATCCAGCCCTTTGGCACCGACGCCTTCCTGCGCTCACGCCTGCGCCGACACCTGCAGGAGATCAAGGTGGGGTGGGTGCCTGTGCTGTGCTGTGCTGTGGTACGATGAGGTTTCAGCCCAGTGGGTGCTGGCCGTAGCGCTGTAGCCGTACTTTATGGTGTGCTGTGGTGTGGGCGGGTTGGGAGTCGCGTGCGTCCACACTTAGCGCTATCTCGCCATGTTGTCGCTACCAGGCAGTATCGGCACCAGGCAGTCCTGCAATCGGTTTTATACTTGTACCGCAAAACTGTATCGCAGGAGGACGACAATGACATCCAGGAGGAGGGGCTGGACAGCCTGACAGAGGACGAGCTGAGGCAGGCCTGTAGGGCGCGTGGCATGCGGGCCCCATTTGGCGAGGGGGCTGCTGAATTCATGAGGCGACAGCTGGCAGAGTGGATCGACTGGTCACTGAACAAGTGAGGGAGGGGGTGGTTGTGGGCCTGTGTTTGTTGTGCGGTTGTTTAACACGAGGGACGGAAAAGATTCTCAAAGGATATACAGCCGGCAGATGATTAGAGTTTGCAGGAGAGTAGCACAGGTGGCAGCCAAAGGCAAGCAGGCATTCCGTGCACGGGGTGGGTGGTGGTGGTGTGTGGATGGGTGGGTGGTGGGTGGGTGGGTGTGTGGGGGGGACGCTTGCAAAGGGGGCGGCCAGATAAAGTTTGGCACGGGGCAGGGGCTGCGGCTGAGTGAGTGGATGGAGTGGTCACTGTTTTGTCCCTACTGCAACACGCGTGCTACCGACCTTTGCCCCCGTAGGCATTTGCCCTCCTCGCTGCTGCTCCTCTCCCGCGCCTTCACCGTAACTCAACCGCTGGGTCGTGGACCGAGAGCTGTGGACGTCTCGAGCCTTAGGTGAGGGTCATAGAGATTTCAGGTTACTGGGAACTAGGTTGAGGGGAGGTGGCTCTTCCAGAATTTGGGGAATGCAATCGACTCCTGGGTTGGAAAATGGGGCGCCAGGGTAGGTGGGGGCGATGGCATATTTGAGGAGATCCATCTGGCGAGCGAAGGAGGGTAGGATGGCTCGGGCATGCAATCGGGGAGTGGTGGCACGTGCATGCACATGGGAGAGGCAGTTCCCGTGCTGCGCTTCCTTTGCTGCATGTGTGCGACTCAGCTGAGGCGGAGGTAGATAGCATCAGTAGTGCTCCCTTCACTTTAGAGGGGTGTGGTTGCTAATCAAGCGCAGTAGTCACCCCCTCATCGTTCATGAGTTCATGGGTCACCTGCCCCGTCATGTTTTGTCACTTGCCCCCTCATCTTGTGTGTCACCTGCCCCCTCATTGTTCTGTGTCCGCAGGGAGACGCTGTCCACTCTCCCTGACGAAGCGGTGGAGGATGTGGAGCTGTTTTCAACTGAGAGGTGAGTGACCGGGTGCTTGGCTACCTGTTCGCCCACCAGCCGCAATCCGAATGTCTGATCAGTATCAATGTACTGCCGCTGCAGCGGTGACAAGACCGAGGCGATTGAGCGCAAGCTGGAGCTGCTGGAGAGGGAGGAGGAGATGATAAAGGAGGAGGCTGAGGCGGTACGCTTTTCCTGCTGCAGGCAGTACACTCATGGTTCGGGATGGTACAGCTATTTTGGGGCAGCCGTAGGCTGGGTTTGGGGCACCAAGGAGGAGGGCGACGATTGACGAGGAGGCGGTTCAGTTGTCGTTGGGGCTTGTACTGCCTTGTCCGGTTTCCTGCTTGTACTGCTGTGTCCGGTTGCTGCCAGTGTATGAGACGAAGCAGGCAGCCTCCCCCTGGAAGCAAATGGCAGCTGAGTGTGCATTGCTTGCTGCGTAAAAAACACGCACATCCTCTGTTGGTCGTGATGTGTGCTCTGCTGTTGCAGGTGGCCGCTGAGATGCCCCTCACAGCCGGCGCCCCCGACGCACGCAGCATGGCGGCGGCCGCCGCCGCGGCAGCAGTGGTGCGTGAGGCGGCGGCGTCTGCCGTTGCAGAGCACCTGGAGGGAGAGTCAGGTACCTTGTGCAATGGTACTGCAGAGTGATACAGCTATGCACATGTATTTGCGCAAAATGTGTGGCCCCGACGCAAAACACAACCAGCAGTTGTGCCACTGCAATGATCCCCAGGCAGGCTTGTTTGGTACTCCAGCTTGCAAATAGCGCTTTCGTGGTCCTGTGCTTTTTACAAGCCGCTACCTGAACATTTCTCGCCTTGCCTCACTGCTGGCGCCTGCCTGTCCTGCTGTATGCCTGCAGCCGAGGAGAAGGAGCTCAAAGCCGCAGAGGCAAAGAAGCACCGCATGCGCAGGGTCATCACGTGAGTCACCACAGCGAGCTGTCTTTGGGTTGACCCTAAATGTTCCCAATACCATTGCAAAATCACCGTACACGGCCCAAGCAACCACGGCTGCCTGCATTGTAGCATGTGCATGCGTGCTGCTGTGCTGCTTCCTTTCTTGGTTGACATCTGCACTGACTCCTCAGTTGCCACGTCTGGGCCCCATGGCACGCTCTGGTCCAGTATGCTTCAGCTAGTAGTCCATCTGTATGTTGAGTTCCTGCATGGCTCTCTCGTTCCTCACATCTCCCGCCTGCAGCGCCCTGGCCCATCTCGCCTCGGCCAGTGGTGTGGCGCGAGAGCGTGAGGAGTTCATGGAGCTGGTGGGCAAGGAGATTGACAGGTGTGTGGGTAGTGAGATGGGGGTAGTTATTGACTTAGAGGGTTGTAGACAGGGGCACATGCCTTCGTAGAGCTGGTGGAAGGAATTTGACAGGTGCGGGCTGGGTGTGGGCTCGGTGTGGGCTGGTTTTGCTTGTGGGTGGGTGGGGAAGGAACTTGAGTGCTGGGTTGGGCTGTGTTGATTTGTGTTAGTATGTGCTGTGTTTTGTGGTACAAGAAGGTAAAAGAAAGAGTGAAATACACAAATTGCATTGGCGCCGATGTGAGGCGACTGATTCAATAGTAGTGACTGCGGCCGGCATCTTACAATCAAGCCGCTGTCCCATCATCGTTGCTCACGCAGGCTTGAAGGACAGCTTGAGTCGCGGGGCGTGGGCATGGTGTTCACAAGAGGAGCTCTGGAGGTGGGTGGGTAGCTTGGGCGGCCAGCACTGGGTTATCGCAGAACGGCCTACCTGCGTTACCTATCCTGCCGCACCCAGCGCCCCATTCGGCTGCCTGACCCGTAGCGGTGCTACTGCATCCCCTCCCTTTCTGCTGTCCTTCATCCATCCCTTTTCAGTCAGTTGCAAACTGCCTCACAACATTCCACCCTCAGGCCAAGCGCCTCGCCAGCTTCCTGCCTCCCTGACTCACCCCCTTGCTCATACTCTTCCTCTCACATCTTTCATGCCCTCTGCCCCACTGGCCTCCGCTGCAGGCCAAGCGCCAGGCTCAGCTTGAGCACCTGGTGGGCGCCAAGAGGCTGGAGGACAGGGTGGCTGGCATACTGCAGCGGGTGGAGAAAGAGCTGGACGTGGCAGGTGGGTGGTGGGCCGGATGGGTTGGGTGCGTGGGTGCTGCACGGTGGGGCATCCCTGCGTGTGGGAGAGGGGTTTTCGGACTACAAAGCGGGCAGGGGTGGAGCAGAGCTTGGCAAATGCACCATCAGGCTGCCGCCCGTGGGGCTGGCGTGGGTGGAAGGACCTGGGCGTTTTGGCCCGTTTTGTGCGCACGGCTGGTTGGTCAAGGTGTTGTATGCGGGAGGGATTTGAATGCTGCTGCTGAGCTTATGCCTCTTGCTGATTGCCACCTCTCGGCCGAGGACTCCAGCCAGCAGCTATGAGCTGGGCGCCTTACAACCCACTCTTGGAGCAGCACCCACAACCCAATTTTCAACTGAATCTCTCCACCAAGTCTTGCACATGCTTTGTTCTTTTGCTGCAGAGACCCAGATTGGGGACAAGCTGCGAGTGCTCGACGTGGACCGAGACGGAGTGGTGCGTGGCACCAGGAAGCCTGTGTTCATTTATTCTTGGCGTTAAATGTAGAATGCATTGTGCACATGCCTGACGCCTCCTACGTGCGGCTGTGCCTGCCAGTGTATGCTGGATGAGCTGGAGTGCCCTTTTGCCCCCGACCCCGCACCTCAGCCAGCAGATTGCTCCACCACTACAACATCCATCCTCATCCTCCCACACCCCCTGCCTGCAGATCTCGGCCCAGGAGCTTGCTAGCGCCATGACCTTCCTTCGTGAGCAGATGGGCGAGGAGGAGCTGCGGCACCTGCTGCAGATGCTTAGTGAAGAGGCAGGTGGGAACTGGCTGCAATGCTGGCTACAGTTGTGGTGGCTAGCTGTCCCTCTGGTTACGGAGTGGGTGCTGGCTGCTGTTTGGGGTGATGGGCTAGCAGTGTGTTTGAGTTGGATGCAGCTCAATTGAGCCACTGTTACGCCTCAAGTGTTAGTGCGGCGTTTGCCTCTGCGGAACTGCCCTTTTTATGCGGCCCGTCGTGGTTGCGTGGACTGTTAGTTGCGGCGTATGCATGCAGCTCAGCCGCTGATTCAGCAGTGCGCATGCAGCTGCTTTTGATCGTGCGTCACCAAAACTTGGATGTTGGCCAATACAAATCGTGTCGTCTGCCGTTGCTGACCCTCCTCTGTGTTGGCTGTGGCTGTGTCGGGGGTGGACAGTAGACATGCTTCTGAGTTACCTGTTGGCATCCTCACCCCTGCAGGCAAGGATGGCGGTATTGACGTTAATCGCCTCATGCTAATGGCTGACGAGGCGGAGGAGGAAGAGGAGGAGTCACAGAAGAGCACCGCAATGCAGCAGTAGCTTCGAGGCATGAAAGAGCACCTGCGCTGCAGCTGCAGCAGTAGCCTCAAGGCACATAAGGGCGACGCGCTGCGGCAGCAGCCTTTTGCAGTTGGGCAGCAGCAGCTGCGGCTGGATATATGCTTGCATCGGCTGGCTTGGGTGCTGGCTCGACGTGCCTGCCTCTTACCTTCACCCCTTGCCCGTCGCCGGCAAGAGCCCCCTTTGTTTGTGGTGGGAATACCGACAACCTATTTCGTTTGCTTGCTATATTGCCAACCTTGCCTGACACTTTGCGCACACTTGATATCATTGGCAGTGCGGGGAACCAACACATTCCGACTATCTAGATTTTTGCACCCCTGGAAACATTGCACCTCTTCTCATTGCCAGCGACAGTGGAGTTCAAGGCTTCCATCAGTAGCCGCGCAAATTGGGCAATGCTGGTTGTAGTCGCTAACCAGCGCGTGCGCTTGTGTGCAGAGTTGACGTACTGTATTGGTGGTTAGCAACATTGACGCTCTTTTTCTAATTTGCCGTGCCGTGCCGTGCCGGTGGCGTCCGAGCCGTATTCTGCTTTGCTGGGTGCTATGCCATGTCACGTGCAACAGCATGCTGCTAGCCATCATGCCTGCTGCCATCCCATCAATGCAAGCCCAAAGCTACCATGCTTCACCGTGCGCCTTGTTCAAGCCCTCAAGGGCTTCCACAACCCCGTTACCAACTTGCAGGCTTGAGTGTGAGATGTTGCTGTGGCAACTGAGGGAAAAGGAGGAGGCACATGCTGCCGAGGAGGAGCAGGGGCAGGAGATGGCGAGCTGCGCCTCCTCATTTTCCCCCCGCCGCCACCTTAACGTCTTGTGCCCTGAGCGGGCGCTGGCTGCCGCTGCCAAGCTCACACTGTGCCCGCTATCGAACTTGAGCGCTGTATCAGCAGCAGCGGCATTCAAATATACATTGTCGTTGCTTTGTAGACTTGCTACGCAAGGTTACAACAGCTACACAAGCGACATTATTATTACATGGCGCAGGCAGCGTGTACAGGGCGACATGCCCGCCTGGAGGGATGGAATGCGCTGGCAAAAACAGGAGCTTTTGATCAAGAACACCAGCTGAACGTAAAGCATGCCGCTCAAAAGAGATGATGCCAGGGCGTTGCGGCGTGATGATGAGTTGGCGGCGCCAGGCGGCCGCCTGTCGCCCTGCTTGCTGACGTCAGCAGCACAGGCAGCCAATTGTTCCATCGGGATCAGTGTCACTGGGCAGGAAAGTGCTGCAGACTTACGATGGGTCATGCAGTTTCCCCGCCCGTTTGTGCACCTGAGCAGCGCTCGGTTTGAAGGCGGTTGTGGATAACAAGGAGCTTCAGCCTCTGACACACACATGAAGGCTTACCTGTACAGCAGCTTTCGCATATGTGCTGATGCTTGGCACCGAAATGCATACTTCGCCGCAATTGAAAGTGCACCCTTGATGTCTCACATCCAACCTCTGTTCCTCCGCATCCAACACCATGAGAACAATGCAATATAGCTGCTTGTGTTGCATTCTTCTTCCAGAAAGAGGGGTGGTGTTGAATAACACCATTTGTTTTTTTGTTGGCTTTGGCTTGAGCAGGCCGTATTGACACAGATAGCTGCTTATGCGCCGAAGCCGTAGAGGGTGCGGCCCTGGCGCTTGAGCGCGTAGACGACGTCAAAGGCGGTGACGGTCTTGCGGCGTGCGTGCTCGGTGTAGGTGACGGCATCGCGCACCACGTTCTCCAGGAAAACCTTGAGCACGCCACGAGTCTCCTCGTAGATCAGGCCGCTGATGCGCTTGACACCTCCACGGCGGGCCAGACGGCGGATGGCGGGCTTGGTGATGCCCTGGATGTTGTCGCGCAAAACCTTGCGGTGGCGCTTGGCGCCGCCCTTGCCCAGGCCCTTGCCGCCCTTGCCGCGTCCAGACATGGTTGCTTGGTTGTGGTTTGAGTTGTGTGGTTGGGGTTGTGGGAAGTGAACGCCGGGAGGTGGGGAGGCCCGCCTTTGTAGGCAGTGCAGACGCGGAGGGCAACCCAGTTGGAGGCCGGTAAGCGGAGATTACGTAGGAAACATCTCCCAACCAGCCAACGGCAGCCAGCGGCAGTGCGGTCCCTGGATGGGTGCCGCCCACGAGTGCCAAGTCCCGCCTGCTTCTCCCCGCGTTCCGAAAGCACAACAGCGCTGCTACGCCCCACGCAGCAGGAAGCAGCCTCTTCTTTCTCTACAAAAGCCCTTCAGTGCAGCAGCGTAACA
>JAAMXP010001647.1:0-15294 GCA_019693395.1 Ettlia oleoabundans | reverse complement strand
ACCCAGAAACTCGACCTGGGGTTCAAACCAGCTACACTTGGAAGCTTTGATGTACAGCTTGGCGGCACGCAGCCGCTGTAACACTTATTCAACAAGTTTATGTGCTCATCAAGTGTTTTGGAATAGATGAGCAAGTCATCTAAGAAGATAACCAGGAGTTCATCCTGAAAGTCCCTAAACAGGTGAGACATAGCTGACTGAAAGGTAGCCGGGGCAGAGGTGAGACCGAAGGGAACCACCAGCCACTCCCAGTGACCGAAAGCCGTCCGAAAGGCGGTCTTTGGTACATCTTCAGGTTTGACTCTGAGCTGGTGGTAACCCTGCTCAAGGTCAAAGCCAGTAAAGTACTTGGCGCCGTGTAGGCGGTCAAGCAGCTCGTCAATGCGAGGCAGCGGGTACGCCCGCTGGACCGTTACCTTATTGATAGCTCGGTAGTCGACTACCAGGCGCATAGTGCCATCCTTCTTGCGCACAAAAAGGACAGGAGCACCGAAAAGTGAACGGCTGGGCTGGATAAAGCCCTTCTCAAGCAGCTGTGTAAGTTGCCGCTGGAGCTCTTGAAGCTCAGGCTGCCCCATGCGGTAGGGAGCCTTGTTGGGAGGCGAAGCGCCTGGAATGAGTGGGATTTCATGCTCAAAACAGGGCCTCGATCAGGAGGAGGCCCAGGTGGAAGACCACCAAGCACATCAGCTACTTCTGCTGCAGTTGAAGCACCGCCTGCTGAGCTAGGCGGGAGGCTGAGTTGGCGCTGCTGTCGGCCCCTTCCTCTGGTGAGGCGGAGGCGTCAGGCGGTGTTTCACCTGTATACTTGATGTGTACTAACCACGAGTCAGCGATTTTGTCGTCGCGTATTAGCTTCTGCAGGCGAATGCCAGACAGAATGCAGTCGGCGGCGCGCTGCCGGCCTTCTGCGTGAAGGATAATTGGCCCGTAAGGGGAGGACACGGTGATGAGGCCCTCGCCGAAATCTATGACAGCCCGCAGCTCCTCGAGCCAAGGCATGCCAAGCACGGCATCGAAGTGGTCAGTGGGTAAAGGAGCCACTTTAAGGCGCCAGCCGGCACCATGGTAGGATTGAATGCGAATGTGAGCGCGCAGCTCCTGAGAGATAGAGTGTTGTTTGCCGTCCACCACCAGGGTGAGCGGCATGGGTGTGGCATGGGTGATCAGGCCATGCTTCTTGGCAAAGCCAGCGCAGACGAAGTTATCTTCTGCGCCACTGTCTAGCAGGAACCGGCAGGGAACTGAACCGATGCGCCCTTGTAGGTAAAGGCTGGATGAACCTTGGGGAATAGCAGCACGAAGCAGCCGGGTCTGTCCGGGAATGGCTGCTGCGGCAGCAGACGCACACACAGAAGCGCCGCTGGCGGCAGCCTCACTGGCTTTTGAGCACTGGGCCAATGAGCTAGCTTTAGCTGCAGACGCGTCCGTCTGGCTGGGCGCTAGTTGCCTTACACTGGGGATAGTACTATCAGCGGGGACCGCCCCACTTGTAACTGTGGTAAGAACCTCAGGGGACCGCCCCTGGGCGCCAGCCGGGCCACGCCCACGGCGGCTGCCAGCATGATAGCTGGAAGGTGCATCTGTGGATAAAACCTCAGGGGACCGCCCCTGGGCGCCAGCCGGGCCACGCCCACGGCGGCTGTCAGCATGATAGCTGGAAAGTGAATCGGTGGATAAAACCTCAGGGGACCGCCCCTGGGCGCCAGCCGGGCCACGCCCACGGCGGCTGTCAGCAGGCAGGCTGCTACGATGGCCCTGTGGGGACCGCCCCACAGGTCCGCTGGGATCGCCCAGCGGAAGCCTCTGCTGGTAGGATTCAAATTGGGGAAAGGCATGCGTTGTCTGCAGACGAAGGAAGAGAGCGGGGGAGCCCTAGTGCTTCAGCACGTTGATGTTCAGGGTCTGGTACATCAAGCACAGAGAACCCAAGATAGGCAGGGCTGGCAGGCGCCTGCGCCGCTACCAGCCCGAGCGGTTTTCCTGCTTGTTGATGAGTGGGCAGGCATCCCGCCAGTGGCCAGATTCACCGCAATGGAAACAGTAGCTGCCAGGGCCAGATGGTTTGCCAAAGTTGCCAGCAGAAGACTGGACATTTTTGCTGCTGAGATCGCCCATGGTTGGGCGGAGAAGGGGGCGGGCCAGGGCCTCTGCCTGCTCTGTACTGAAAGTTACGTCCGCCGCCAGGGTGGCGGGGTCCTCGGCCCCTATCACGGCCGCTTCGGCCTGTCTGGCGGCGAGGCTGGAACATTGCATGTAGCATGATTGAGCCCTCGGGGGTCTCGAGCAGCAGAGGTGTCGAGCAATGGCCGGCATCGCCAGCAGGCAGCCCCTCGTTGGAGGAGTCGCCCAGGTGCAGCGAGGAGAAGTGTTCAGCATCAGGGTCGGTGTGCATCGCCCGCACACGGACCTGTTGCCAGGAGTCTGGCGACGGCCGAGCCGCCTGTGAACGGCGGTGCACAGCACTGGGGTGGTTGTAGCCCTGCGCATCCGCAAGGTTGAACTCCACCCGTGATGCATGCTCCGCGGCTTGTTGCAGTGTTTCAAACGAGATGTTGCAGATCAGCGCCCGCAGGTTGGGCCGCAGGCCCTCAATGAAACGGAAAACGCGTTGGTCTTGGCTGTATTCATCCATGCCGGGGATGGACAGCAGCTGACACAGGTACAGATAGAACTGCTGCACTGTGTTATCTCCTTGTCTGGCCTTCTCCCACTTGCGGCGGGCAGCATTGAGTTCCCCAAGAGGGGAAACCTGGCGTTGCAGCCAAGCCTTGAAGTCACCCCAGGACATGCCGAGGTGGCTGCCGTCGGCCTTAAGAACCATATACATCTTTTGCACGTGGCTGCCAGCAGCCAGGGAGAGGCCAGCCCTCCGGGTTTTGGAAGCGTCAGTAAGAGCAGGGTATTCCTCAAACACCTCCTCCCAGCGGAAGGTAAAGTCTCTGAGCTTTGAGGCCTCGCCGTGATAAGGCGGCGGGTCGGGTATCTTAGGCAGGCGGTGGTGAGCGGCGGCAGCTGCTGCGAAAGGTATGGTGGTACGCTGGCCCACACTGTCTGGGCCCCTCAGTGGGTTTCACTCTCACTAATACCAAGCAGTATCTGTGGATGAGCCGCTGCAGTCCGCAGTTGCGGTTGCGCTTGCGGAATGCTAGCGGGTGTGGAGCCGGGCTGAGGCTCAGCGGCAGAATTAGGCGGTGGAGATACCTCTGTACCAGCAGTCCTGCCCACCTGTTCATCGCTAGTTTGACCCTCAGAGAGGTTACTACTACTATGCTTTGGATTCAAGTTTCCCTGATCTGGCAGTTCACCCCCTGTGGTAGCCATGCTGCTAACCCTTGGAGCGGAACGTATATACGTTTGAGCGCTTACACTAGGCAGAAGCCAATAAGTGCACGCAGATGTGTGTGTTGTGAAAGGTGCTATAGAATGGGCTGCTTTAAACACAAAGCAGATCTACTCCCGCCGCTGGCGTTTGGCGCGCCAAGTGATGGGAATCAACCGTGCGCAGTGGGGGCAGAGGGCAATGCAGCCGGCGTGACCTCCTGCGTACGGGTTGATGACAACTGGATCAGGCAGTCCCGCCGCTTGCTCCTGCAGAGGCGGCGTTGTCAAGTGAGGTGTGAGTGGGGAGGAAGGGGCAGCGCCCTCCTCGGCAGCGGCAGCGGCAGCGGCAGCGGCAGCGGCAGCCTGTTCGACTTCATAGTCGATCTCGTCCTCCCCCTACTGCCTTGGGATGTAGTCAGACATCTGCAGGTAAGCAGGGGAGGAAGCACGGAGTGAGGTTGAGTGGTGATACTAGGGTTGGATCACTCGAGATATGCTGGGTCCTCCCAGCAGTTGGGGGTGCCGGCAGGGCACAAATCACGGATGCACGTGGCTGGCGTTGAGTCCAGCAGAATCGTGGGGGGAAAAGGCAACAACCCAAAGGGGTGCCATAAGGTAGGGCTGATGCACGAGCCCACATACTGGCGCTTTAAGCGCGTAAATTAGCCGGCAACTCATCACGATGGGTGTTCAGCCGCGCAAGTAGCGTGTTGGGTGTTCCAAGGACCGAAGGATCAAGCCGGAGCCTGAAACCAAATGTTGTAGGACTGATGACCGCTTTATAGCCTGGCCTAAATAGGCTTTGTAGGCACGGTTACAGACCGCAGGGCGTCAGTCACACTAAGGTGAAAGACCACGAACAAGCGTGTGGATCAGACCAAGAATATGCAGCACCAGCATGCATAGCATAGCACGCGTGACAGGGTGGCAGCAAAAGTGCTATCCTGCCACACCGACGGTCAAACCGAACGTATGAATCGGACCCTGGAGGAGATGTTGCGGCACTATGTGCATGCACAGCAGGATCAATGGGAAACTATGTTACCTGCTGTGGCCTTTGCTTACAACACAGCTGAACAAGCCAGCACTGGCCATTCGCCGTTCTTCCTCAACCACCACCAGCAACCCCGCACACCTGCCTCATTCCTGGCTGAGCTGTCTGAATCTGAGCTAGCCAGGGGTGCCACTAGCCAGGCTGCTATTGACATGGTCAATGTTGCACGCCAGGCAATTGACGCAGCCAAAGAGCACATGCGTCGAGCGCAGCAGCGCTCTGAGCAGTACGCCAACCAGTACCGCAAGGAAGCCTCTTTCCAAGTGGGCGACTGGGTGCTACTTTCAACCGAGCACTTTGGTCATCGCTCTCGCGATGGCTCCAAAAAGTTGGAACCGCTCTACACAGAGCCTCTGCAAGTGACTGAGGTGATTTCTCACGTTGCTTATCGCCTCTCGCTGCCTGAATCTATGCGGCGCATGCATGATGTGTTTCACGTCAGCATGCTTGAACCTTACCGCAACGGCGCTGCTGAATTTCCTGACAGAGCCGTGCCCGCTACTGCCTCCCGTTCTGCCGCCCCTGACGCGCCGGCCACCTTTGTCGTTGAGGCTTTCCTCGACTGCCGCAAAATTGATGACAAGGTCCAATACCTTATCAAATGGCGCAACTACCCTGAGTCAGAGGACAGCTGGGAGCCATCTTGGGCGCTGCAAGAAGACCTTGGTCGCACGACTTACTTGGAATTTGTGCGGCAATGGCGCGAAAGTCAGCCTAGGGTGGCGGCTGAAACTGAATGACCCTACCTGCTATTGCTGCCCACTTTTGGGATTGTATTCTGCATTGCTGGTGCGATGGTGCCACTTGGGTAACCGGCCACATGCTGTTTTTACTTTCCCTCATTCCCTCATCCTTGCCTCCCTTCTTGTGGCTTTTCTTCTACCCCCCTTCTGCCTCCGCTTCCTGCCTTTCTGTCAAGCGAGGACGTTGACTTTCCTGGGAGGGGGATAATGTGGCAGGATAGCACATTTGCTGCCAACCTGTCATGCGTGCTATGCTATGCATGCTGTGCTGTATCTTCTTGGTCTGATCCACACGCTTGTTCGTGGTCTTTCACCTTAGTGTGACTGACGCCTTGCGGTCTGTAACCGTGCCTACAGAGCCTATTTAGGCCAGGCTGTAAAGCGGTCAACAGTCCTACAACACACACTGCTTGGACCCGTAAAGTGGGCTGCACCTGCCTGCATCCCGTTGTCTTCCTGGCTATACATGCTTCTCTACCTATTGCTCCCCCCAAAATCTGAGTGGCAGTTTGTTAGCTGAAACCAGACTGTAAGCCCCCGGAGCAAAGCAAAGCCCTCCATCGAGCTCCTCTAGAGACATTTCTACCCTCCCAAAACCCCTGACCCCTGCCTATAGCCGTAAGTACATGTACCCAAGTTTGACGGGAACTCCCCCTTTACATTTCTTCGCACAAATTAGAGTTGAGACGGCAACGGCAACGGGCACCAGTTTGGACACCCTGTTATGCTTGTCCCGTGCGCTGTGCAGTGTCAGCCTATGGCATGTGTGGCAACGGACACCATGGCGTCCCTCAGCAACCAATTGTATCTGCAGTGCAAGCAGCGATAATGCCCAAGCGGAAGCAGCAGCAAGAAGAGCCGCTTGGAAGCAGCAGCGAGGATGAGCAGGAGCAGCAGGAGTCAGGCTCTGCTGACACTTCATCGGATGACAGCAGCGAAGATTTTACCTCGGGTGGTGAAGACAACGGCAGCGAGAGCAGCGATGACGAAGCGGGCGAGGCTTTTGAGCAGGTGGACGTGGACTTTGGCTTCTATTGTCCTCAAGAGAAAGACTTCCACGGATTACGGACGCTGTTGCAGAACTACCTGGATGGCCAGCAATGGGCCTGTTCCGAGCTGGCTGATGCCATCATCCGACAGGCGCGCGGCAAGCAGCTGGCTATGCATGGCCATCCATCGCTGTCGTGCAGCTGAGGATTAGCGGCAAAAGTGCTGCCTAAATCAAGACCGATACGATGCACGTGACAATCACTGCAGGCCGCCGTCGCCGCTTTGCTGCTGCTATGCAACCCGTTCTTGTAACGAACCCTGATTTACGCCCAGCGCCATACCATTTGAGTGCAGGGCGAGAGCGCGGGCGTGGGCAGCGTGATCAAGTGCGGAGAGGAGAATGACCCCATCGGTGTTTCCACCGTGCTCAACCTGCGGCATCATGCGGACGCCAAGCCGCTGCGCGAGCTGCAAGGCTATCTGCTGTCTGCAGCTGGAGAGCAGCATCAGCACGTTCTAGAACAGGTTGGTCTTGAAGTAATTGCTGCAGAGGCGGGCGGTGCCCTGCACCTGGCTGCTGCAACTGCTGCCATGAGCTGCATCTTCCTCAAATTACACCGCCTTCTCGTCACCGGCTCTTCATGCGCTTGTTTTTCTGCCGCAGGCATGGAAAGCTGAGGGCACCGGCCTGGTCATCAATGAACGCCTTGTCAACTCGCCGCCGGAGCTGGCAGAGCCACTACAGGACTCGCTGTTCACAGAGATTGAGGAGGCGGCGGAGGATGAGGAGCTGAGCAAGGTAAGGGAGCATTTAGCCTGGATCAATTCAATGGACATCTGTTCCAGTACTGCAATAAACGTGACGGCAAGCTCTTTATCCGATAGCAACTTTGTGCTGCATATCTGTCAACGCCAGCACGGGGGCAGCACCAAATGAATGGCTACACAAAGCCTCTACATGTCCTGTTTGGTACTGCCATCTGCAATATTTGCCACCTTCAGGTTGATCGTGTGGCATTTAAGCTGAAACAGTTCCTAATGGTAGTTCGGGCATACACAGACCCCATGCAGCAAGCCGAACATGCAAGCAGAAGCAGCAACCAGCAGCAGCAGAAGAAGCAGAAAGGGGCATCCCAGCAAGAGTCAGCCGCTGCTACAGGGGTGGTGCATTTTCTTCCTGAGGCTGAGTGTTACCAGGCAGCGGCAGACTGGAGTTTTACTATTTCAGTAGCAGACCGGTTGGTGGGTAAAGATGAGCTGCAACCTTGCCGTGTTGTGATGCTTGTGACAGCAGCGGCGGCAGCAGCAGCACGCAAGCAATTGGCGGCACTCATGAAGTCGGCTGGGCATTGAGGCAGCCTTTAGATTTCTGTGAGAGGCCAACTGTGACTGAACACCCTGCTATTGTGAGTCGACATTGTCATGAGTAGGAGGACTGACAGGACTGACAGCTCCACTATGATAGCCCATGACTGTATGCAGTAAGAAGAAGGATTGATTGGAACGGTTGGTTGATTGTGAGAAGAGGGTGAGAGGTGATGACAGATCGCATCCCAAGGCAAAGTAATGTACAGAAGGTGGCACGCGACCATGAGCGGCCAATTAGTGCCATCAGAAAGCGTATGCATCTTGCGGCGAGCATGCGGGATGCTGGCCGTACAAAAGGGAAGAAGGAACAGGGGGAATGCGTGCAATCTGTCAGTGCAATGCAGCAGCAAAGAAGCAAAATGGAATTTACGATTAATAAAAGTGAAGCATGAAAAGCACGGAGCAGGGTGGCAGACCAGCAGCCATTCCAAGAAGAAGAACACACACCTGACGACATCAAAAACGACCACACAGAAACACCAGCACACAGCTGGATTACTCTGAAGACAGAAGTAATGATCAAAGCCTTAACAGTTCATAAAGAAAGATACGAGTATAAGGGCTTGTAGGCGGACGTGTTTCCATGCTCCCCTACCCAAGGTGGTGCCGTGCAGCGATGACACGCAGCAGCGCCACAGGCGCACAAATTCCAATGCATGTCAGGTAACTGCTCTTTAGAGCCACTGCACTGACAACTTCAGCCATATACTGACGAAAGAGCACGCCGCAAGCTCCACACGGGGGCCTCCAGGGCTTTTCTCATAACTCCTTTGCGGGTGCTGCCAAGCGTGCGCTCAAAGAAGTCACCTATGGTGGGTACAAGGGGAAGTGTTTTGACCAAGTATGGCAGTAACATAGAACAAAGAGGAGAATACGATCTGTTGACAAAGGATGTAAGATGGCCAGCACGGCAACACAGACGAATAGTCCCAGCATTGCCTCAGACGAACCCTCAGATGGCTGAGCCTCTGTCGCCACTGTACTGTTGCTGCTGCAGCATGAGAGCAACACGCTCAGAACCCCATAGGAGGTGCCTGCCACCCAGCACTCACTTGATGCGTCTGTACGCTGAGCGTAGGCATAGCCAGTCTGAACAAACGCCTGCACCTGCGCCATATCAGCCAGCTTGATGAAGTCCAGGCGGTTCCACTTGAGCTGGTCGTCATTGAACTGAAAGGAAGGGAATGGAGGCACACCCAGTGCACCTCAGGAAACCAATTTTTAACATGCCAGGCAGAAGAAGTCGATGGCAAAACACTGAACAGCGGCATGTTACGGCAAGAGCATACAGCAGAGGCGCAAAATTGGCTACAGACACGCAAGCAGCAGGAAAGGAAATGAGAAAAGGTGCTGCAGTGGCCCCATCCCAAGCAACTGGCAACACATTGCTAGCTATGTGCCCCCATGCATGTGTATGCATGTGTTGGGCGGAAAGGGGGAGCGGCATTGGCAGCAACTGCTCACATAGTCGATTATGCATGCCTCGCCGTCACACTTGATGAGATCGCTGTTGTCCGACAGGATGAAGTCCCACAGCGAGCCGTCAATGTAGGAACGGCCGCCGTAGGCACAGGTGGCACTGCCATCCAAGAAGAAAGGGATGTGCACGCTGGCCACTACATGACAGACAGCAGGGAAGGGGCAACAAGGGAAGCGTGTGAAGACTGGGCTAATGAAGACGCACGTGGGCAGGACAGAACATGCTCAGAAAAAAGCTGGACTGCAGCACAAGCACACTGCCGGCCACAACCTTTGGTGGCATTTCCTTGGTGCTGCCTGCCTGCCTGCCTGCCTGCCAAGGTTTCCGCCCCGCTGCCTGCCCACTCACTGTTAGCGTCAATAAGGTCCTGCTTGGACTCAAAGTCCTGCAGGTAGCGCAGCCGCAGGCTGGGCATCTCTGTGACCACCAGCCGCACACGCCCCGCACACATCTGCGCCGCATCTTCAGGCAGCAGCTCCTCCAGCCAGCGGCGGATGAGGGAGCCCCAAATGCCCGCAAGACCGGCAGGACGCTCAAACACGCCGTACTCATGGGCCAGCCGGTTAGCCACGCGCAACTACAGGCAGGCAACAAAGGGGGAAGACAACCCTCAGGGACGAGTGAACATCAGGTGCCTCCAAAATATCGCATGAGGAAGCTGCTGAAACATTGCGGCCCCTCTAGCTCCCAACCCAGCAGCTGCACACCCCACCGCTCTATCTTCGTCCACGCCGCAGGCTGCTAATGTAGCAATCAAGCCCCCAGCTGAAGCGCCCACAAGCTGCACTCCGGACAGGTCAAAGTTTTGGCGCAAGTAGCGCAGGCAGCCCAGCTCCCACCTGCAAGCAGCCAGCCAGCCGTGCAGAAGGGAGGCTTTAGACCACATGCAGCACAGTGACAACACCATAACCAAAAACAAACGCAAACTCGCAATGCAGGTTTGTCCAACTGAAAACTCCACAGCCCGGTGCACGTTTTCAACCCCATGTAGTGGGATAGAACCCGCTCTACTCACCAGAAAAAGATGCCACCGCCAGCAAAGGACAAGATGGGCTGCCTGCCGACAGTCGAGAGCTTCATATCCAACGGCGCTGCTGAAGACTCCGCAGTACTTGCTGGTTGAAACCAGCCAGGCAGCGGCAGCGGCAACCGCTCTGCGACGCCGGTGTCAGAAGTCAGAGGCTCCGAACGCAGCTCCCGTCCGGGCGCTGCAATGCCCGAGGCTGCTGCGGTGACCTTCACAGGGGGCCGACCGCGGCTAACGGAGCCCCATCTTCCGTGCACCAACGCCGCAGGTTTGACGTGGGCGGACCTACACGACGCCATACTGGCCGCCAACCTGGTTTTGAGGCCCGGCGAGCGCTACTTTTGCTGATAAGCGCCACTGGCTGTCCAAGGGCAGCAGAACAAGTCAACAACACTAACCCGACTAAGCCGTGGCTACAACGCTGCAGGCGTACAGCAGTCACCTGTAGAGAATTCAGTGCAAAGCATGAGTCGCAGCTCAGCAAGGCCAAAGAACGAGGCTTTGAATGCTTCACGACTCATGGCCCGGCCCACAGCGCAGCGTTTCGCCCCCATACCCGCCACGCAGTTGCTGCTGCGCACCATGCCAGTGGCCAGCACGTCTTCACTGCTGTGAGTGCCCATTGCAGCAGGGGCTGGAAGGTATAGGACGTTGAAAAACCACCGTTCCCCCCCGGGATGCAGTGCCGCAAACCGTCGAAGCGGACACAAACCTTCACGAGCGCGACAGCACACAGAAGAGCAGCATCGTGCATGTATAACAAAAGATGGTGCATGGTGGGGTTTGCAGACATCAAAAAATAACTGTGCATGTCAGGAGAACTGCAATCAGGCCTGCCTCACAGTCGCAGACAGTCTAGGTACCGGGTGAACATCTCCAACGCCTCTGCGGGCTTGGTCTCGGGCACCATGTGGCCCGCGCCGCGCACAGTCGCATAGACAAGGCCGCGGTAGTACACAACGTAGCCAGCCACCTGACAGTTACAGATAAACAACGAGGGGATTGAGGGGAGAGTGAGTATGAAGCCAAGCCCCTGATGCTACCACAGTCGAGGGCAGCTCCAACTTGCCTGGTGGTCTGAGGTGTACCAGGGTGCCCAGGGCGACTCCAGGCCCAGCTGGTGGCCCAGCCATGAGGTCCAGGCCTCGCTGCCCGTGTGCGGCACGGCCATGTCGTGGTCTCCACTGTATATCAGCCCCTTCAAACCTACATGTCGGCGCACACAGCAAACTCAAGGCCAGCGCCAGTGCGGCATTAAAGGTGTGTGGTTTGCAAGGTCAGCCTTGGTGTATGCCACTTAACTCGCTGCATATATCGCTGCAGAACTCAGCAACAAAGCTCCCACCTCTGGTAATCAGGTCTCGATGCACTGGCAGCATGGAACCGCTATCATGAGTGTAGTGGATGCGTGCGCCATTGGTGCCTGCGGTTCAAAAATCCAGCAATGGGTTGTTGGGGGGGCTGGTGGAGCAAAGCCAGCTGCGAATGTAACTTGATGTAGGTTGCAGTGCAGCATGGAAGCACACAGCATAGCATTATTATATAGCGTTTAGCTTGCAACGTTGACAAACGCCTGTTGAGCAAGGAACACAAGGGGAGGGCGGCAAACAAAAAACACCAGGCAGGCGGCAGGCAGGCAGGCAGGGTGAGCAGGCTCACATTCATCGAAGGACCCAATCTTGTGGATAGGTTCTGCGTGGATGGCCTCTCGAACAGCCGGATCGTTGCAGAAAGCCCACATCTCCCTGCCGTGTATCCCGGCAGCCAGGAGAACAGGAAGTGCCTGCCGGTGAGCACGCACCAGCCAACTAGCAGGTGACCCTGTTCAGCTGCCAAAATCACACAGCAGGTCAACATCCACATCAGCCACCCTTGAAACCGAGCAGTTCCTGCAGACCCAGCCCACCTGCTGTCCAGGCAGGGCGGCGTGTGGCCCAGCTCTTCAAACAGCTCCACAAGCCCCGGCACTGGCCCATCACGCAGGCCCCCAAGCAAGGGCCACTGTCTGTGATTGGTCAGCGCGGCTCCCAGCTGTTGGTGGTAGGGATTGTCGCCAAAGTAGCACGGCTCCAGCACATCGTAAAGATTGAGGCCCGAGACTTCATAGGGACAGGGCAGGCGCGCAACAGCAAGGCAGGAGTCGATAAGAAGCACGAGACAGCAGCGGGAATGAATGTAGGGGTGGCAAAATGCATAAAGAATATGTCATAAAGTCGGCTAGCATGTAAAGACAAATGCCTCATGAGAACAGATGGCAGCCGATACCACGCAGTGGTGGACTACCCTCTGCGCAGGCACTGTCGCTGCTAAACCCGTAGGGCTCGCTGTTTTCACTGCAACTTACAATATCTAAATGCCTAGCAACAGCTCATCTCATGCCAACCACAGCCCGCCACTCACTGAAGTGGTACACTTTGTTGAGCACAGCGTCGCAGGCAGTGCCTGGGGTTGCATTCCAAAAGGCGCCTTCACAACTGGACACTGCCTCCTGGTACAGCTCCTTACTGCAATGGGGAAGAAAGAATGCTCAAGACGACGGGTCACTGACATGGGCAGCAGGCGCAAGGCTTGCTCTTGAACAAGTGCAGCTTCATGCATACGCTGGACATTGTAAAGACAACGGCACATGGACAGCCAGTCACACAATCACGCTGCTGCCGGCACTGGCACCTGATCAGGCTCTTGCCGTATGCAAATGGAATTAGAGCATTGCCGTCAAACTTTTCATCAGTCACGCCGTTGCCAACCAAGTAACCCCGCAGGTCCAGCTTGGGATGCTGCCCCGCATCATTGCCGTTCAGCACAGCCTGGCAGCCAGTCACACGGAAAGAAAATTCAGCCGGCAGGAACAGTGTTGAGCATATGTGATTGGCAACGTCTGTGTCAGGTGCATTTAGCGATGACTGACTGTGTTCCACTCTATTTCCCGAGGGTTTTCAGGATGGGTTGGCTGTGTAGCAGCAACCTACCTGCGACACCAGCGGCACATACACCCCCGCGTAGCTCTCCCCTGCCACAAAGAATGGGTTTTCCTGCAAGAAGAAGGAAGAAGGTGCAGGCAAGCTTAATTACTGAATGTGAGCAGGAAGGTGTGGTGCCAACTCCCCCACGCAAGCAGGTTGCACGAGCCTGCTCAACAAGCATTGCTTACCAAATCCGCAAGCACCACGGCGCATGCACTCGGCACATCTCTTGTCGAAATGAAATTAACACATGAAATTGCTGGCCTGATCCTTCTATCACCTGAAATTCCTCAAACTTGGTAAACCAAAGGCGCAGGAAGGTGTTAATGTCGGCGGCGGTGTGGGTGTCGTTGGTGTGATAGTCGGCCTTGGTTTCTGCGATACAGCACGCAGCCCGCCATTGCACAGAGTGGTCGAGGCAACTTGTTGTTCGAGAACCCAGTGAGCTGGTTCTGCTGACAAGTAGGCACAAGGGCAAAGCTTTGAGGCACCGACCATCACTACAGTCAGCCACACATGTGGTTGAAGAGTGGGAACCTGTGAGGCCGCACCTGAGTAGGACATGCCAACGCCGGCAGGTGAGTCCACGTAAATCATGTTGGCCACCCGGCTCCAGCTGTAGGGGTTCTCACTAAGCTCAAGCTGTTGCAGCTTCCGCCCGCTGGTGTCCTTGCCGCCCTTGAAGGCAAACTTGAAGGGGCCGTGCTCGTACACAAAGCCTGAAGGAGGGGGGGGGGGACCCCAACCTCGCGCTGCATGTGGGAGACAACATACAAAGGGCAGGCGGAGCCTGCAGAGAGTGCATCGTGGCATGCCAGTCAACCTCTCCCGTCCAGGGCTGGCGCTGGCACCCACCGTCAAAGCTGCTGCAGCCCGGGCCGCCGTTGAGCCAGAGCACCACGGGATCCTTGCTGGGGTTGCGCTGGGACTGCACAAAATAGTAATACAGGTGCCGGCCACGCTCCTCATCAACTGTAATATAACCTCCGTAATGTCGGGATGGCAGCCGGCCTTCAAAGCCGGGCACTGAGCGGATTTCGTTGGCACGATGCCGCCGTACCCGCTCAGCGGGCGTGGGGCGCAGGCT
Source organism: Ettlia oleoabundans (assembly GCA_019693395.1). Lineage (NCBI taxonomy): Eukaryota > Viridiplantae > Chlorophyta > Chlorophyceae > Chlamydomonadales > Ettlia > Ettlia oleoabundans. The sequence goes on along the minus strand of JAAMXP010001647.1, from coordinate 1,258 downwards.
GATTAAGTCCATGTGGTCGCCAGCAGAGGGCAAGATGGCAGGCTGCAGGACGCACCTGGTAGAAACTTTAGGTTTGACTACCAATCAACAGCAACCTTTGCACACTGCTGCGTGAATCTGCTATTTTTGATGAGAGTGAGCATGCAAGGGGTGCTGCAGGCGGCAGCTTGGCGGGCATGGCGGCGGCAATCGGCACGCTGCATGCCTTGCGTTCTCGAGTGATCCCGATCTTTCAAGATAGTAACCGATGTTAGCTGATGCAGACAGCGAAAGCAGCCGTGGCCAGTCCGGCAAACTCACCATCACGTTATTTGGCATCCCCAATGCGGCGATGAAGACCGCGGAGAGCCATACGTGCCCCATCATGTACAGGCCTGCTAAAACCGGGACGTCCCGACACCTAGACTGCAACTTTCGCTGTGGCTGCCTTCACTGGTCACCTCCTGTTGTGTGTCCTATCGCAAAACGAAGGGGGAGGCCTTGAATCCTTCTACAGTATTTGATCAGGAAGCTTGGTTGCCGCAAAACACTGACATCAGTCGTCGCACAGGGCCGCAGCACAGCAGGGTTTTATGAGATCGCATGTTTTGTATATTTGAAGGCCGTGCTTGACTCATATAGCGATCTCTCAATTAGTCACCAAGGGTGAACCAGGGGTTGAGTCGGGCGGGAGCAGAAGTCTGTTTGTTGCTGTCGCGGTGCAGTTTAGTTGCTTCAACAATGATCAGGTGTGGCTACGCAGCGTCTGGTGGACTGCACATTGCCGCCACTCTCCCACGCCACCCGCCGCCCCGCCTCGCAGGCACGCACGGCCTAGCCTCCTGCTACCACTGCCCAGCGCCGCAGCACAGTGTTTGTGGTCATTAGCAGGCCCACGGCTGCAGCAGGGGAGACAATCGCAGCAAGTGATGCCGGCCCCATGTGCAGCAGCAGCAGCAGCAGCGGCTGACAGCAGCGCCGGCCCGCCCTCGCCCCCAATCGCTCTGCCCCCCAAGCCGCGGCAGGCGTTCAGCTACTGCCGCATGTGCGGCGGTTCCATGGAGGTTGTGCTGCCGGAGGGTGACAGCTTGTGGCGCCACGTGTGCTCCAGTTGCGGGTACGGCGAGACAACCGTCAGGGCTGGTGCCGATGGGTGTGTGGTGGTCGCCGGGGTGTGTTTGGTGGTTGCTGGGTGTGTCTCACGATGTCGGTGGGTGTGAGGTGGAGGTGGCAGTGGTGTGTTTGGTCTGTGTGTATATGTGTGTGGCGGGGCGGGGGC
>JAAMXP010001640.1:0-15039 GCA_019693395.1 Ettlia oleoabundans | reverse complement strand
CCCCTTTGCTGCCTCGCCTGCTTTGTCTGCATATGCACTGCGGCCCTCAGCTGCAACCGCCATAGCTCCGGTGCCTTGATCCCAATCCGTGTTGTGATCAGCAGGCTTGGCTGCGTCCGCTCCGCGCCTTGCAGGGAGTGAGGGTGATAGCAGCATAGCCTCCCTTAGCCCCTGCTGCAGCTGTGCATATAGTGGCCACAGACATGGGGCGGGTCAAAGCGTCGTATGTACGACATGTGTTTGTAAACACTTAAAACACCTGCCAACGCCTGCCGACGCTAAGCCGCCGCTGGCAGCTTGCAGCCCGAGCTCCTGCAGCATGCAAGGGAGTTGGGAGGCCGACTAGGTTGGACCACTTGTTGCTATGCCCAACATGCCGACTGGAAGGGTAGGCATAGCACCTCCAAGGGTCACTGAAGTCACCCATCGGCAAATGCTGTTACTTGAGCTCACGTTCTCCTAAACCTATATTTTCACGGCTAAAGTTGATCCACCATAGAGTCGAAATGCCGCTGTACAACACGGGCCTGCACAGCCTGCACCGCGCAACGGCGGCGGCAGCAGCAGCTTTAAGCAGCAGCAAGTGTCAGTATGCTGCCTATCAGGTTGCAGTGCCGCAACTGCTCCAGTAAGCTTGAGTTTAAGGTCCAGACAAACCATTTGTTCAGGATTAAGGACAATCACACAAAGTTTAGCATTAAAGCTATCAACTAGGCACACACGCCAATGTGACATGGTCCTCAGCCGACCAACCACAAAGCCCACAGCCCGGCAAATGCAGTTTCCACCCAAGGGCTCTGCTCGCCGCCCTCGGCCTGAGCCTGCTCACCGCCTTCGGGCGCGGCTTGGCCACCCTCAGCGGTAGCCTCCTCACCCGCCAGGGAAGGTGCCGGCCCGCTCTGCTCGGGAGCAGCTGGCTCCTCGCCCTCGAGAGGCTGTGCGCCCTCGGGCTGCTGGGCACCCACCGGGGCGATCTCAACTGCAATCAGCTAGCATGGGAGGGCAATGCGGAATGCAAGAGTCAACGCATATGGTTCAGGACTGCGCAGGGAAGGCAGGGTGAGTGGAGCAAAGCCCATGAAGCACACATGCCCAGATGACCTCGAAACTGTAACTGCAACATAATAGTTGTTCTGTAACAGCCTAACCAGATCCGGAGCAGCTGCTCCTGGCCTACCGCTCAAGCATCCACCCACCTGCGGGTGCCTGCTCCACCACGATCACAGGCTGGATGGAGGCCAGCAGGTTGTTGGCAGCTTCGCCACCAAAAGTGGTCCAGCAGCCAGCAACTCCCTCCTGCTGAGCAACTGCAAACCAGGACGGGTGTGCAGGAGCAGGGTAGGATAGGTTGAGTGGGCTGGGGTTCCCCGGGGCCGAGCTGGGGATAGAGAATAGTTTGGTGTGCTGCTATGCGCATGTCTGTCTGTCTATTACGCCCCATGCGCATGCTAAGCTGTCCCATGCCACCAACCGACCACCACAATCCCAATATGCCACTCTTACCATAAGCACGGGCAAGCACTTGCAGGGCTCACCCACCTGTGTACGCAAAGGTTTGGCCACGACCGGCAAACTGGGCCTGGTCGTCGGTCACCTGTTTGCCAGCCTCACGCAGAGTGTCTGAAGCGCAGCGGGGGACCAAAAGGTGGTATTATCAGGGATTGGAGCATGCGTGGTCGGATGGTGATTGTTGCGACAGAAAGCATACATAACATAACATAAAGGCAGCAGGGTGGCTGCAGCGAGACATATGACTAGCATTCACAGTCCGGCAGCCTCTTGGCATTTTGAACCTGATGAGAAAGCAGCGCTGTAGGCCAGGAGCACCCAAGTGCAGGGTGCAAAGAGAACCACTCGCTCACCTGCCAGGGGGCCAGTGCAGCCCACGGACTGGACGATGTCGGAGAGCTCCCTCACAGTGGTCAGGGCGGGACCTGCGCCACCTGCCAGGGTAAAGGCGCCTGCCACGGCCTGGGATGCCTGCTGCACGTTGCCGCGGCTAATCTGCGGGATGAAACGAGGGGTGGGATAAGACGTTGGGCTCATGATGGTTATCCGCAGGGTGTGCGCATTGTCAAGCTTGTTCAACAAGAGATGTCAGGCACATTGTGGCGCGATGCACGGCGCAGCTTGCTATGCATGCCCATACAAGTATGCCCACTGGAGGGCGTTGGTGGGTCGCAAGGCACCTGATCGGCGACGGTACGTGCAAAGGCACTCTGTAATACGTCGGCAATGTCGGAGCGGCCAAAGGCGGTTGCGGTGGCAATGGCATTTAGAAGTGCAACTCCGTTGCCCTGCGGAGTGGCAAGGCAAAAGCTCCAGTATGATAACACATCTCTGAGAATCCGCCAGTTGGGCCAGATGCTGTTTTGATGCCAGGCATCCCAGCACGGCCACAGGCACCAGCACTTTGTCTCCAGGCGTTACGCAAGAATGTGAACGTTTCAATTGGATGGAAGGCGGAAGGATAGGCTTACCTGTTCAATGACGTTGGCAAAGCCACGGGCCACAGCTGTCTCTCCGCCCGCCTGCTTGGCAGCAGTGACTGCGTTGGCAAAGGCGTTGACGTTGCCACCCACGGAGGACAGCACGGCATCCATCTGTGCCTGTGCCTGAGGCGGCACCGGAGGCAGCAAGAACTGCAGACAGGAAAAGGGGTTGGGCACAACCCAGGTCCAGCCAGATGTCTCTAACTCATACTGCCTACATGACATGCTTCCCAGTGCAATCTGTAGCGCTGTCATTATGAAACTGTCCTGTCGCAACACTCGATGACTGGACCGACTGGTCAGCACGACGGACACACAGGGCAGGTCTTGCCTGAGGGACTGCTGCTGCTGCAACAGCATCCTCCCTGCAGCAAGAAAGGCACAAAGCAGGCCAAGTTAAGGAGCGGGGTCGTGGGAAGAGCAGGAGGCATGGCAGGCTGTGCCCCTGGCGTGAGTACCCGAACCATTCTCTGCTGCCTTGGATCGGCGTTTCCAGCTACGATGGTGCAATTGGAGGCCTTTTAACGTGCGCACAAGCCGTCCAATGCTGACCCTTTGAACCTAGGCTCACCCTGTGAGCTGACAACCATCGCCAGCAGCGCCACAGCAATAAGGAACCGTGCCATCGTGTCACGTTAGCTGCAGGTGCGTTGACTAGCAACGAGCAAGAAGAGTGTGAGGTGTATGTTGAGGGTTACAAGCGGGTGGGACACCTTAAGAATTGCTGCCAACAAGAGGAAAGCTATGATTCAGCAAGCTGCCATTGAAGAGGCAAAACAGGTGCAGCTACTGCCAGTCTGTGTAGCTGCTTGTCTTGCAATTGCCTTCCAGTGCAGCCAGCAGTCCTGCGTCTCATGCTGCACACAATTTCTCCCGTTTAAGCAGCAACAGCAAGCACCATGGACTGCAACGCTGCATCCAACTGCAACTGAACTCCCACTGGAGCGTGGATGGTCATGCCATTCGCTCTACATGCTGCAGACGCTTTCTATATTGCAAGGTTGCCTGTAGTCTAGTAATACATAAGAGTTGACCTACACATGGTGATTTTGCCGGCGTCCAGTGGAGGTGTTTCCTGAAGTCCTACTGCATTGGGGCAGCCGATGATGTCTATATAGCACTGAGCAGCGGCCCCGCACAAGTGCTCGGCCAACGTCAGCGTTGCGCTGGGACGCATGAAAGTGTCAGGGAGAATGTAAAGTGGATAACTATCAGTTTCTCGTCAACTCTGTGATAAGTGTGCTATATGTAGGTGTCAATCACTTGAGGGCCCAGGCTCTGACCCCTGGATGACCTCAGCGGCAACAGCGGTGGCGGCCGTTGTGCTCCCTCCTGACAGCACCTGTTCCTCAGCTGGCGAAGAATCGTCTGGGCACTGATATGGTATATCTGATTCCACAAGCACATGCAACGCGGAATGGAGGTGCTCGAAGGAGTGGGCACTACACCCGGTACAGGCTGCGCACTCTCCGCGTGGGCATGTCCTGACACGTCAAGCATTGGTCCAGGTCATGGAATCCATCTGACAGCAGCCACACCAGCGTTAATGTGCAGGGGCAGTTGTTGACTTGCTGGGCCCACGCACGATGCTCAAGGCCCTCAAAGCCCTCACGCACGGCAGGGAAAGTGGTGCACTGACTGCAAAAACTGTTAGCGTGGGGGAGAGGACCGTCAAATGCGACCGGGTGATCGGGGAAGGGGGTTTTGCTACGATCTATCGCTGCACAGACGTCGACACTGGCGATGTTTTCGCGCTGAAGCACTTCTTACTCACGTAAGGCCCCCAGCTACTGCCGTGAGAGCTGCCATTGCTGCCTGCTGCCCCCGCCACCACCTTTGCGGTTGAAAGCTGGAGACCGCCGCCCTCCGCCTAGTTTGCTAAGCACTCGTGTCCAGTCTGCCTGCTTACGCGCAGAGGCTACCCCGACGCTGCCCGTGATGTTGAAAAAGAAGTGACAGTGATGAAACAGCTGGCGGGCTGCCCCCACATCGTACACTTGCACGCAGCAGCTGTGGCGGGGCCGCCTGGCGCGCCCAATGCCGCTCTTGTCCTCATGGACTTTTGCCCGGACACCTTGGTGGGCTTCCTGCATCAATGTGCCTACCGTTTGGATGACGCCACGCTGCTGCGCATAGCCCTGCCCATCTGCCATGCGGTGGAGGCTATGCACAGCCTGACCCCCCCTCTTGCCCACAGGTTGGCCCGCATGGCAAACCATGCCGCTGCTCAGCTATCATGCTGCCTCTCCCCCGCTATCAGCCCTCTGTTCAGCTTTGCGGTTCAATGTGTACGACTTGGTGGTGTCATTGCCTCATCTCTCCAAACCCTGCTTGACCAGAGTCTGCTTCTCCTATACCTACCTTATGTGACACCGTGGTTACAGGGACTTGAAGGCGGAGAATGTGCTGCTGGGCCCCGGTGGCGGCTGGGTGCTGTGCGACTTTGGCAGCGCCAGCACACGGCATGGCGTGCTGGAATCTGCTCGTGATATAGCCCTGGAGGAGGAAGTGGTGCGCCGCTACACCACACCCGCATACCGTGCTCCGGAGGTGAGGCATGCGGAGGAGGAGCAGGCAAAAGTGGGGCATAATACCATCGAACTTCAGGGCAGATAAGAAGGTAGCATGCTGCTCGTACTCTTTTCGACCGACCCTCAAGTAATTTGTCATCTCCACCATCAACGCATGTGCATGCATCGAGCATGCACGCTGTAGACCTCAATGCAGCCTTGCTAAGTTGCACGTGTTGCATTGTGTGCCGCTCTGCAGCTGTATGACCTGTATGCCCGAGAATACATTGGGCCCCCAGTGGACATTTGGGCGCTGGGTGTGCTGCTCTACCTGCTGGCATATGGCAAGCTGCCGTTTGAGGGGGAGGCCAAGCTGCAGGTGAGCTTGGGGTTGGCAGCTGGCTCACTGGGCAGGCAGGCTTTCTAGAAAACCAGCATGTGCAGGTGGGACATTGAAAGTGCAGCATGCAGGACATGCCGTGGTCTATGCTGTACACATCACGCTCTGCGATGTGCATGTGCAGGTGCTCAATGGGCGGTACACACTGCCAGAGGGGAGACCTGCGCTGCATGCCCTGATAAAAGATATGCTGACGATCAGCCCCAGGCAACGCCCCACGATCCAGCAGGTGAGCGAGGGCACCTACGCAGTCGTGGCAAATGTTGTCGCAGCCGATGACTTGAATGCAAACGAAAGTTGCTTGAGCAGTGGTCATAGGTTGAAGTTGGGAATAGTGTGGGTGTCAGCACAAGCGGTACGTCATCGTGTTGATGAGGGAGCACGCTTACACCGTCAAGGCCACCTGCTGCCTGTGCCACACAGGTGATTTCCAGGCTGGCAAAAATATTACCCGCCAACTCGCCGCAACCCATGCCGGCAGGACAGCAGCAGCAGCAGCCCAAGTCTCAGCAGCATCATGGGTCAATCCTGGCGCTGAGGGGCCAGCCGTGGGCAGCGGCTGCCCCACCCAATGGCTGCAGCGCGCCGCGGCATCATGAACGTGCTCCATCTCAGGGCTGGGCAGACTTTGCAGCCAATTCCACGACGTTGCCACCAACAGCATTAGCGAGCGTAGGCAGCAGCGGTTCTGCTGCGGCATCCGACCCGGGTCGGTCAGGGTCTAGTGGCAGTTGGGCCACCTTCAGCCCCAAGAAGGAGCAGGAGGTAGCTGCAGCTTCATCTGCAGCAGTTACAGTGACTAGTGCAGGCAGTTTCTGGTCATCTTTTGGGGAGGAGGTGCCGGCAGAGGCTGTGGAGCCACCGAAGCAGGCGGCACCCCAAGAGGCGCAGCCACCAGTGCCGCCTGCGCAGGGGCAAGGGCAGGCGCATAGCCTGCCTGCGCCTGCTGCCCAGCAGCAGCCGTCTAGGCAGCAGCCCGCAGCCTCCATAGCATCTGCAGTGGCAAGTCGCTCCCCGCAGGCAGGTGGTGCAGGGGCACAGCCCACGCCACCACCTGAGCCGGCGGAGAGCAGCCCGCTGTCCGCGGGGTTATCCCGTATGACCCTGGGGCGCTCCTCGCATGCTCCATCTTGCAGCGAGTCAGCAGCAAAGCCAGCTGCCCGTGCTGTAGCATCGTCAAGTGTCGGTGAGTGCCAAGCCTGCTTTTGGAGTGGTGTTAGCCTTGCTTAGGGCATGCAGGATGCTGCTGCACAAGCAGTGCCCTTCCCAGCACACCCCAAATGCTTTATTAGTGACCCATGCTGCTTGATGGTGCTGCAGAGAGTGGACCGGCCAGGCAGGAGGCTGTTGCAGGGCCCGCCGGACCGGGCTGCAGGGAGATGGATGGCGATGTGGAGGCCCTGCGTCATCACTGCGCTGTGCTGGAGCAGCTGCTTGATGTGAGTAACATTTCAACAAGCCGCAGCAAGAGCAGATGGTGCCCTGCTGCATGGAGCAGGTGGTGTTGAAGCATTTTAGTGTTGTGGATGTGCGGTGCGTGTGGTCGTGAGGTTAAAACTAAGTAGCAGCAGGCCCACTTGGAGGCTATGAGCCAAGCATGCTGTCAGGTACCCTTGGGTTTATGCGCTGTCCTTTGGTCCCCTCCCACCCCACCTCTTTGCAGTCCAGGAACGAGGAGGTGCACCGGCTGCAGAAGCTGGTTGAGCAGCAGGCGCAGGAGATCAGCCGACTGCGCCAGTTGCAGCAGGCCGAGCAGGCCTCACAGCAGGGCAAGAGGGAACAACAGGTCAATGGTGGCGTTGCCGCACCTGGTTCAGCTACACTGCTCCCTTCAGCACTATCAGCGACAGCTGCGCCAAGGGGTGTTCTTGGAGGCAGCACAATAGGCAGCAGCAGGCTGGGGAGGGATAGCCTTGTGTTGTCAGGCAGCAGCACCGCCAGTGGCAGCAGCAGCCCACGTGGCAGCAGCGACTGGACCTTCAACCCTGGCGCAGATGGCGTTGGCGGGGACGCTCCCACACCCACAATGCATCAGCCGTTTGGCGGCAAAGAGAGCAGAGGCAGTGCGGAGGCATCCGAGGCAGCCACTGCAGCTAGTGCCGCACTAGCAGCCAGTGCAGCTAGCGCAGCAGCCAAAATGGAGGGCGTTCTGCGTGCCAAGCTGGACCTGAGTGGCGATAGCCTGGGCAGCAACAGCAGCCGCGGCTTTAGGGGCAGCTCTGGGTCGAAGGCAGAGCAGCAGCATGCACCAATGCGATCCAACAGCAGCGGTGGCCTGGTTGCCGCCGACTCTGGCAGCAATCAGGGCACTGAAGCACCCCAGCTGCGCTCATTTCCGGTGAACATTACGTCTGGCACATCCACGCAGCCTGACGGCTACAAATCAGCCCCCGTCTCTGCCAACCCCTCCCCTGTACAGACCGGCAGCGTAGGCCTGTCAAACATGGTTGCAAACGGCAAAGCCCCCTCATTTCAGCTCGGCTCGCCCATGAAGGGTCGAGGCAGCGGTTTGTCCACGCCGCAGAGTGGCTCCCCGTCCAAGCATCGCAGGAACACCACCGCCCCCAATGCTGGTTTCTTTTCTGATTTGAACCCCCTGCAGCCTGGACAGTAACAGCCGGCAGTATCACTGGAAGGCAGCGCTAGTCTAGGCAGCATGCAACATATATTCTGAGCTCTTCCCATGGCACGATGCCACTGGCATGCAGAATTGTGAGTACCCTTCATGTAACATACGGCTCTGCAACGTCAATCTGCCTTGCACGCTGCAATATCCACTGAAAGCGAGAGATGTGGGGTTGATAAAGGAGCGATATTCAGGATTGTCACCAGCTCTCACGTCAAGGGCGCATGAGCACAAATGGGTTACATTGCGTGCAGCGAAGCACTGCTTGCTGCCAAGATGCTGAATGCTATTTTAAACAAATTGCCATGGTTGGCCTGTCGCTGCTGCTGTTGTGATTTGAGCGGCTGCACGGGCTGCTGCTGTGACTGTAGGTGCTGCTGATTTTGCTGCTTGCGGCTGCACCAACGCTGCAGGTCTTGCAGTGTATCGATGTCTGGAAGCGTCTCCATCGTTTCTAAGGGCGCGACATTCAGGCCTAGCATGTGTGCTCTAGCAAGGTTGGCGGTTAACACCGATGGCGTGCTCCACTGGATCCCCTACAAAAGCAGTCGTGCAGCCAGGCATGGCAGCCAGATGAGGAACTATATCGTCAAGAATCTGCCTGCAGACAAGCCAGCACGGCGGCAGGAACAGCAGGCATCAGCTGCAGCAGCAGGCGATTGAACAAACCTGAAAAAGCCCAGGTGGCAGTTTGCTGAGCGCCAATAAGTAGTAACCTCCATCTTCTGCCGGCCCAAACACCACCTGCAGGGCAACATATTCTGATTTAACATGTCCGCCTCTGCACTTAATAGGACAGGTGCATCCTGCTAGCACCAAGCCGACGGGTGCAATGAAGCCCAATTGGGCGAACAAATGCACGTCAGAAAATATAAGAGTCCACCTGATGGCTGTGGAGGGAATGCAATGCTCTGGCTACAAGGCTGCTGGTGAGATCAGGCACATCGGTGCCCACTATGGCCACGCGCTGGTGCCCGCAGCTGAAGGCATGCTGCAGTGCATGCTCCATGCGTGCGCCCAGGTCAGGATCTTGAAGCTGCGGCACCAGTTGCATGCCTGCCTGCACAGCCGCCAGACTGACGCTGTGGTTGGTGCAAGTACATGACATTGGCTTGGCCAGGCTAAGATGCAAACAGCAGTGGTGGGCAATCAAGCAGCCCGACCTTACCACTTGCAGCGGTTTCAGCCAGGCTGCAACTTCCGCCGAGTCTTCCCCCCGCGAGTAGAACAGATAGATGGCGACATTGTGCAGCCTGCAAGTTCCTTATTTGAAGCCACAGCAGATCATTGCAGTCGCTTGCAGTACAAGCTGAATGTCACGGCATAGAACTGCTGCACAGCACGACCCCTGTTGCGTGTGGCAGTGCTGCCATAGGCTCCCGCACCTGCTTAGCTCCCCTACCACGGTCTCCGCGCAATGGCGGTAGAATAAGGCAGCCCGATCATTGCCGACTGATGCTGCCAGCCTGGTCTTGACGTGCCCTGGCCGCGGAAGCCTTGCAAACACCACGACGGCTTCTGATGGCATCCGCGGATATTTGTTGGGTTGCTCTCTTAGGAGTCTATCGTGCCTCAACCTATATAGGGTGGTAGCTTCCCATTGCAGGGCACGCCATACGGCTGCAGCATACCGACAGCCCCTCACTTTCCTCTCCAAGGCAAACGCGGTAGAAAGCGCTGACCGGGCTGAATACCCTCTGGGAGGGGCCCGCGTGGGGCTGTATCCCTTTGAACGACGTATAAACGCACACAAAATGTCGAACTTCGAGCAGCCCCCCGACCTTTGGACCTCAGCGGTGAGTGACTACTGGTGTCCCCGACATTTGACACTGAGCCTCAAACCACCGGCCCCTGAGAAAGCAACTTAGCAAACCGGAAGTCGATCCAGCCGCCTCTTGCTTGGCCCCCACTTCTCCCGGCTGCCGCCGCTCCGCCCCCCAGGCTCACGTCAGGATCCCCGACGATGCGTGGGAGTATCAAATCAGGAAGCACCTCAACGATGCTGCCTACCAAGGCCTGGACTACGTTCCTTATTGCAGCACCATGCCCGTGCAACCGCGCGACGACAACCCACAGTGGATTTGGAAGAAGAAGGCAGCCAAGTGATCTGTGCTGGTTGAGGGCAGCCTGATGGCTGCATAAGCCAATACATCCTTATGAACCATCCGTATTGTAAGTGAACCATAGTACTGTTAGATATATTAGCCAGCAGACAATCAGCAACAAACATTTGGCCGTGCGTCAGGTTTCTTGTGGGTAAGGGTCTTCGCCAGTGCGGCCCATGGTCAGGGGGAGCGGTGAGGAAGGAGCGGAGCCTCAGAGGGCTGGCGCGATTAGGAAAAGCTTAATTATGCGGGGTTACTGGACTGAATTCAAGCAGCATGTTGGACAATCCTTATATCCCAGGTGTTTTATTTTCTCCCCCAGGCTTGCAGTCTGGCAAGGGCGAAGGGGGCAAAGCCTGGTCAGCTGACCTGCAGGTTGCACAGTAACTCCAGCAGCTTGCGTTGGTTTGGCCAACCATTGCACTGAAGAGTATTGGTCCAAGCTGATATACCTGCAGAACACTTCGAGTCTGTCCCCAGCAAAAATAACCAGTCCTTCACACGGGGTGGTGGTAGCAGACGATTTGAACCCATGGGCTGGAAAGCCCATGCCCACGGTGGCGCGGAGTTTCGCCTGCAAGAAGCGATCTATAAACGGTCTTTTGATCTCCTGTCTGTAGAATATCCGTAGCACCGCTTGCTGCACGCCTTCAGCCATCAAGACAGCTGAGGAGCCGAGGAGCGCAAACAGCGGGAGGGTGCAGTGCGCTGCACAAGCAGCACAATGGTCAAATATGTGTTGGTGACAGGTGTGGAGCTTGTGGCAGCAGCAGGGCCGCCGCCTCATGTCGCGCCGCCGCGCGAGAGGCGCCATCGCCGCCGCTGCTGCTGCCCTGTGCATTAGCAATGTATCATCCTGCTGAAGCGCAGGTGGTGTGGTCAGCGGCTTAGGGAAGGGCGTCACGGCTTCTTCCATTGGGGTGCTGCTGAAGGCATGCGGACACAGGGTGACGTCTATCAAAATTGGTAGGATCAAGTAGGAGCAGGGCATCTCGGGATGCTGTCGGTGCCTCCGCGCTCACATGCATGTGGCAAGCAGGCGGCGGCGGTTGGCGCTGCCTGTAGGTTGTTGCCTAGCGTAGGAGTGGTGCCTGCCGGCATACGTGAGCTGCTGATCAGTGTGTTCTGGTTCTCTCAACTGTTACAGATCCTTACCTCAATGTGGATGCCGGCACCATGTCGCCCTTTGAGCACGGGGAGGTGTTTGTGCTGGACGACGGTGGCGAGGTGCGGGGTGCCTGCGTGCCTTTGGGCCCCATACTGCTAGGGCAGCTGCCGCAGCGAACGGGGGATCTGCAGGGACCACTGACTGGCATTGGCCTTCGTCGCAACGATTTCAGGAAGCAGTTGTGCTGCTGAAGGTCCTGGCTTTCACGCTGCCGCTTCTTGCTGCCATCCTCTTGTTGCCATTGCACCCTGCTTGCCCTACGCACTCTGGAGCAGATTTGCACGCTGGATGTTTTATTGCAGACGGCACATGAATGATGTAAAATCATCGCATTGTGTTGCGCAGGCGGATCTTGATCTGGGCAACTACGAGCGCTTTCTGGACATTTCTCTGTCGCGTGACAACAACCTCACTACCGGCAAGGTCTATCAAGCGGTCATTGAGCGGGAGCGGCGCGGGGATTACTTGGGAAAGACCGTGCAGGTGCGTATGAGTGTTGTAGCCGTGCCGCCTATGTGGGGGTAGGCAGGTTGGCAGGTGGAAGTGGGGGTTACGTATGTTTGGGTATCTTGAAGGTTAAACCAGGGCTGGGGAAACTAGCGAGTTAAAGCTGGCTGCTGCAGGGGTTGCGCACACCCCTCCCTAGCTGCCAAAACTGTAGTTGGCAGTCCCCGTCCACTCCTGGTCCATTTTGTTTGGCTGGCCGCTAGCTGCCGAGCCGCCAGCTGACAAACAGCCACTGCGCTTTAGCCGGCCTGCTGTCTGATGGTTACTCTTGCAGGTTGTGCCACACATCACCGACGCCATCCAGGACTGGATTGAGCGCGTGGCTCACACGCCGGTTGACGGCCGTGACGGCGTGCCTGATGTGTGCGTGATTGAGCTTGGTGGCACGGTAGGAGACATCGAGTCGATGCCTTTCATAGAAGCGCTGCGGCAGTTCCAGTTTAGAGTGGGAGCAGGTGAAGGGGGAGAGAAGCAGGAGGGCAGCGGCGGCAGCCATGCATGTGTGGGTGGGCGGGGGGAAGGGGCCACAGCAGTTTTACGGGGCTTCAAATCATGCGATGGCCGATATTAGGAACTCACTGGCAGCCCACATAGCTTGGTGTGGTTGGCGGTGCACATAGCTGGGTGTCGCCTTGCCCACTGCCTGAGTCTGCAATAAACCTGTCATAGCTGTTTGCCCTCTTGGTTGGTGAGGTGCCTTACCTTCACGACAGCACCGGCTTTGCTTGCAGGCGCAGTCACATGCGGCTTCACCCCGCTCTGCAGTATGTTTCTTGCTCATTGCCTTGTGCTGCCCAGGTTGTTACCGTCCTCCGTTCTCCCATGCAGGCAACTTCTGCTGCGTGCACGTCAGCCTGGTGCCTGTGATTGGCGTGGTTGGTGAGCAGAAGACGAAGCCTACGCAGCACTCTGTGGCCACACTACGCAGCCTGGGCCTCAACCCGCAGCTGCTGGCCTGTCGCAGTAGCGAGCCGCTGCAGGACAGCGTTCGAGAAAAGCTGGTGGGTGGGGAAGGGCGGTGTCACTGCCGGTTACGGTATCATGGTGTGTCCGTGCTGCTGCTGCTCTTTTCGTCTCTTGTTGTCTGGACCGCAACGTTCTTGAGGGACAAAATTAAAGTGGGTTGCTGCAGGGGCTGTGCTGCTGGCTCAAAGCAGCATGGTGTGGCCAGCAAGATGCATGCTGAGCACAGCCATGTGGTCATCTGCTTGGAAGTTCCTGCCTCACATGCAACTTGCCGTTCCCTGCTTGGACCCCCTCCCCTCTCCCCTGCTGCAGGCCTCCTTCTGCCATGTGCCTGCTAACCAGGTGCTGACGATGCACGATGTGTCCAACATCTGGCGTGTGCCGCTCATGATGCAAGCCCAGGGGGCTCACGACACCATCTGCCGCCTGCTGGGCCTGGGGGGTGCAGAGCGCATTGACACCAGCCTGTGGAAGCAGAAGATTGCCGACAAGTGGGACAGCCTCAAGGAGGTGGGTGGACGGGGCATCAAGGGAGACGGGGACGGAGGCTGGCTGAGGACAGCAGTTGTGTTTGTCTAGTTTTGTTGATTGGGAAAGTTGTTGGTACAAAGGTTGCAATCTGGGGCAGCGATGTGAGCCATGCGGGGTGAGCGGGCGTAGCGAGCACTGCACCACCAATGCTGCTCATGGCCTTACCTGTTGCCACACCACCTCAACTCTAAACCCGCCCACCCCTCTCCTTGCGTCTCCTGCACCTTGCACTGCAGCCGGTGTGCATCGCCATGGTTGGCAAGTACACAGACCTGAGCGACGCCTACCTCAGCGTGACCAAAGCGCTGCAGCACGCGTGCATGGCGGCCAACCGCAAGCTGCGCCTGGAGTGGGTGGAGGCCTCAAACCTGGAGGATGCAACTCGGGAAGAGGATGCAGCGGCATATGAAGGTGTGTAGGCGTGGGCACGGGCGCGCTAGTGAGTTGGCTGTTGGGGGGCATTGTGGTGTCCCTGTGGTGTGCGACAGGGGTCGGTGGAATCGGGCGGTGTTGAATGATGAGTTGCAGGGTGCGCAGTAGCGGTGCAAGTGTACAGCACAGCCCGCATCGGAAGTTGAGCAACGGGATATCAGCCTTGGGGCCTAGCCTGGCACACCCCGTTGGCTGATTGCTCTTGCGCCTTGCGTTCACATTTCGCTGCCCATTTGCGCTCAAGCTTGTGATGAACCCTGTCCCTGCCTGTGCCTGCAGATGCGTGGAGCAGGCTGCGGAGCGCAGACGGCGTGCTGGTGCCTGGCGGGTTTGGTGGGCGTGGAGTTGAGGGAAAGATCCTGGCAGCCAACTACGCGCGCACACAAGACAAGCCGTACCTGGGCATCTGCCTGGGCATGCAGGTGGGCGAGTGGCAGCTGGACAGGCGGATGGTGGTGTTGGGGGTGGGGGGGGAGGGTTGTTGGTGGGCTGGCTGAACAGCGGTGGTTCAATGCTGCTGCCTGTTTCTTGGGCTTATGACAAGCAGGCGGGTGGGGGGTGCCTTCCTCAGCCAATCGCCATGCCAAGCTTGGGCCCACCATTGGGGCAATACTTAGTCCATTGCATCCCTTTCTGTCTGAATGCCTGCTTGTCCTCTGCGCTTGCCTGTGTGGTGTGTGCCTGCAGATTGCTGTGATTGAGTTTGCGCGCAATGTGTTAGGCATGGGGGAGGCCAACAGCACTGAGTGGGACCAGGCAACGGCGCACCCCGTGGTGGTCTTCATGCCTGAGGGTGGGTGCCCGCATATTCAGCACCTGGCCAGTCCCTGGTGATCCTTGCCTGGGGGTGGGTTGCTTGCAGGAGGCGGGTGACATCAGTGGATGGGTGGGTCGCGAGCTGCACCCCATCCTTGGTTCAGCCAACCGCAGCAGCTGCTTCGGATGCAGCGATGGCCTTCAGGGGGCTGCATCGCTCACCTGTGTCTTGGTGACAGCATGCCACGCAACCCATGTTTTCCACGCATGGCTGGCGGCCCCCCTGTGTCCACGTCTGCAGGATCCACCACCCACTTTGGCGGTACCATGCGGCTGGGAGCGCGGCGCACAGTGCTGCAGACCATTGACTGCATCGCTGCCAAGCTGTACCAGTCAGAACAGTATGTGGATGAGCGGCATAGGCACAGGTGCAGCGAGGGGGCAGCAGGCTGAGCGTGTGTGCTAGTGGTGGTGTTGGCGTGTGTGTGTGTTCGCGGTGTGTGTGTGGGGGGGGGGTATGTATGCATCGTCGCCCGTCCGTACTTG
>JAAMXP010001638.1:16429-33853 GCA_019693395.1 Ettlia oleoabundans | reverse complement strand
CCCCACGCGCCACCCTCCCCCGCCTGACCGCTCTGCTTGACTGCTTGATACACGCATGTGTGCCTGTCAGACCGCCACACACCTCTACAGAGACGATGGCACCACCATACTCCCCACAGCGGAGGAGACAGCAGCCAACAGCTCCTGGCAGGGATGCTTCATAGGCAGGAACGCCGCAATAGACGGCGTCGAGGTGCGTGCCTGAAAGGTATACACAAATGGAGCCTCAAGCTTTCTGTGGCAGGGCCCCTGCCGGTGTGGGGGGCGTTGTTGATACTGTCAGCTGCACCTGGCTCATCTGCTGTTGGCCATGCTGGTGTTTGAGCCGGCTGCTGCATTAAGCCGACACAAGGGCTGCTACACACTGACTAAAGTTATTGCGAGGGCTCACGCCACTGGTAGTGAGAGAATGCAGCCGCATGCACTGCATGTGCCCTGTGCAGGTGACCACCCTTACAGAGCCCTCAGCAGAAGGGTGCTGCCGCACATGCCGCCTGTGGGGCGCCAACCCACCGGGTGCCACACCCCTCAATGCCACAAGCACGCCCAGCACCTGCAACTGCTTCAACTGGTGCGGCCAGGCAGGCGGCTGCCGCCTGGAGACTGAGGATGGGGTGGTGCTGGAGCTGGCGCAGCACCAGTGCCAGCTGCGCTTTCAGACCATCATTGAGCCGTCAGTTGCGTACCCCGCTGCTCTCGTGGCCAAGGGGCCCCACGTTCCTTTCCAATCCGGCGGCCCCATCGTGACCACTGCTCAACAGCTGCCCGGCTACACCCTGCTGCCAGGCATGGGTCTCTTCACCTACGGCCGGTTCTCATGCCAGGAGTCACTCAGGTACTGCGCCTGCCATACTTGTACCGCAGTGTCACAGCACTGGGTATGATGCAGTGCTTGGACACCACACCAGGCACTCAGGGCTGGCAGAGCAGTGCGCGGTGCACTCCCGTACCATGCTGTGCCTGCTATGCGCGACAAACCACGCTGCGTGCTATGCCTACTCACGCCTTTCACACCTCTGCACTTCCATCTCTGCTCACTCATGCTGCCTGCCCCGCCGCAGGCCTGAGATCCAGGAGTGTGTGCGTCAAGGAGCGCCCCAACAGCTGGCCAGCTTCTGCGACCAAGACTCCCAGTGCACCGCCTTCATCATGAAACAACGTGCGGCAGGCCGGGATGATGCAGGGGTACAAAGCCACCCTAACCCTGCCCTTGTGCTCGCTGCAAGACCACAGTGCGGTACTTGTTCGCTACAACTGTGCCTATATATGTGGGATGCCGGTTTAGTTGGCCTGGATCCAGCCGGAGCACAGCCTCTCAGTCTGGTGTTGTGGAAAAGCCCCTGCCTGCAGAGGGTGTGTATGGAGGCGGCGGCAGCTTAGGCATCTTCAAGCACCACTCAAACTCGAGCGCCATCCTGTGGAACCCCACTGGTGCTGCTGCTGCATTCCTGCATAGATGGTGACATGGCATGGTGACGTGGCAGAACCGACTTGACCTACAGCATGCCGTGTTTCCACCCAGAGCATCCCAGTGCCACCAACATGTCCTGGGCGTGGGCCACATTTAGACATGGTCTTGCTTTACCCTGGTGCAGGGCTGCTATACCTCCGTAACAACCCCAACCAGGGCGCTTCAGCCGCCCTGTCAGCTAGAGAGATAGCAGGGGTAGCAGTGGGCAGCACGGCTGCCGTAGCCGTGTTGGCGGGCATCACTGCATGGGCCTTCCGGCGCCGCCAACGGCACCGCCTTTGCCACACGAGGAGTAAGAGTGGGGCCTCGGATCGCGGCATTGCATGTGGCGAGCCCACAGGGGCAGCAGGGAAGCCGGCAGAGGCAGAAGGTGTGGCGCCAGCAGCGGTTGTGGAATTCAACATGTCGCCCTGCGCCTTGGAAGCAGGCGGTATTTCGAGTGAGGCGTCCACCCTCCGCAGCCTGAGCCCACAACAGTCGCTGGCTGGCACCCCAGCACAGCCCAACTCTGAGATAGCTTTGGAAGCCAGCGTACAGCTACCAGCCGAGGAGTCTGTGGTGCTGCCGGAGCTTGTGCAGTTGGTAATCGATCAAGACACCGCTGCATCTCATGCGGCTGACGCCCGGCAGGGGGCAACCCCACCAACGCAACAGCCCCAGCAGCTGTCGGCGGCGCACCTGCCGCCTGGCCTTGCGGATTTTGTGGTGGAGCCATGCAGCATCACCTACTGCCGCTTGCCCAATGGAAAGCTGCATGAGATTGGCTCAGGGGCCAGGTGCGGCCGGCCACGCTTGTGTGCTGCACCCATGCGCTACAACATACAACTGTCGGCATGCCTGTGGATTCTCATGAAGGTCGGCGTTTTACTAGAGGGTCGGCGACCTGGTACCACAAAGGTGCGTTCTTGTGCTTTGCAACAAACAACTGTGCTGATCTGGCGTGCGCCTCGACCCCGTGCGATGCATTGCTTCATCTGCAGTGGCAAGGTGTACAAAGCCATCTTCAATGGGGAGTACGTGGCAGCCAAGGAAATTGAGGTTGGGACCAATCCCGAGCGGCAACGTACCTTTGTGCGGGTGGGCCCTGTGCATGGGTCAAGCTTGAGGCGGTTGCGTGAGGATGCTGGAAGCAGCAGGGTGGTGCCCTGGGTGGGGGGCTGTGAGCAAGCTGGTGGCTATCAACAAAGGGCAACGTCTCTTTGAGAAGAATCACTGCAAGCGTTTGTGTAGCAGCATTCTGCTACCTTGATCCCTCTTTCCATCTTTGGGCGTGCCCACGCCTACGGACCCCCTGCAGGAGGCAGTACGCTTACACCAGCTGCGCCATGCTGCAGTAGTTGGGTTTGTGGGTGTGGCAGTGGCTGGTGACAAGGGTGTGCTGCTGCTGGAGCTGTGTGAGGGGCGGGACCTGTTCCACGCCCTCTCCCTCACTGCCACAGGCACCCGGCAGCGCCTGTTTGGCTGGTATCGGTTGGGCCGCCGTGTTGCCCTGGACCTGGCCCGAGCCCTCAACTACCTACACTCTAAGGTGACGGTGAGAGTAGCGCCGTGGCTGGTGCGGGGTCAGGCTCTGCTGTGCTTGCTGTGCTGCTGAGCAGGTCCTCAAACGTAGCGCACTTGGCAAATGTTTTGGTTGAGTGCAACACAGGGCGCAGATTGGCTGTTTAGCTTGCGCCCTCGGCACTGCCTCTGCCGCTCGGTGACATCAGAGACCGCTTACGCCGCTGGTGCTTGTGCAGCGATTGGCTGACAATTGTTCGAAAGTGTGTGGTCAATCCCTGTGTTGTTGTAGGGGTTTGTACATATGGACGTGAAATCATCAAATGTGAGTTATATAGCAACAGAACAGATCAGGCTTTTCTTCCAGGCAGCTGTTCCTGAGCAGCCAGAGGCACTGCACATGCATAGGTTCTTTGGCCGCTGCTGCCGTGCCCCTTGCTGCCAACCACGTGTCACTCCCCGCCCACCAACTTCCCTGGCTGTCCTATGCCCCCCTGCCATCCCGATGCGTGTTTGACCGTGTAGGTGCTGCTGACTGCCTCAGGAGCCGCCAAACTGGGTGATGTGGGTGTGGCGGTGATGCAGACCCGCACATTCCTGTCAGGCGTGTCCCCCACTGTGGGCACATACGCCTGGTGGGTGGGTGGAGGTTGTTTTGCACCTCGATGCCCTTGCTATGCGCCCTGCTGGCTCCATTCATGCTTGCTTGGCAACAGCAGTACTCTTGACAGCCTGTGCATGCACAGTGTTGTGGGCAAGCGGCTGTGCATCAGCACACCACCTCATTTTCAGTTGGCATGGCGGTAGCGCGGTCCACTGAGCTNNNCCTTGCCCCCCCACGCCCCTGCAGGGCCGCTCCCGAGGTACTGCTGGGGCAGCAGTGTACCGCCTCTGTCGACATCTTCTCATACGGAGTGGTGGGCCTGCTGCCCGTGTTCTTGCCCTCTGCTTGCCACACTGCATGCCCAGCTTCCTGCCTGCCTGCGCCACACTAGCCTCCTGTCTTCCGTATACACCGATTCCTGTCTTGTCACACCTTGATACTCAGCTGATGCAGCCATTGGCTCTCTGTGGACTAGGAGGTACCGTACACGTACCTGTATACTGTACTGCTTCCAGTGCGTGTGCATGCCTGCACTGGCGCTGCCGCAGGTGCTCTGGGAAATTGTGACTGGGGAGCAACCCAGCCGTGGGCGGTTGCGGGCGCCCCACGTGCCGCAGGAGTGCCCCCAAGAGGTCGCAGACCTAATAGCCCGCTGCACCGCCTCGAACCCGCAGCAGCGCCCAACCGCCAAGCAACTTCTACAGCAGCTGGGGCAACTGCAGCGGATGGGGCTGCTTGTTGGCAGGCACGCCAGCGGCTCATTGCATGAGGGGGGCTGACCTGGCAGGGAGGGGACCGTCACAGCCTTTGAAAAAGCGGCAGATTCAGCGCCATCATCGCATCAATAGGCAGGGAAATGACGCTGGCTGCTCAGCAGGCGCAACTTCCTTTCGCGTCTAACTAACTTAGATGACTAATTGGCACTTGCAGTGTGCATCAGCTTGTCTTGTTTTCTCACAAACTCCAGGACCGTCCTCCACTTTAGGACCACACAGTCACATTTCTCGTTGCTGCAACTTGCATTTGCAGCCGCCCGTTGGCCATGCCATCCAACAACAGCCATTGCTGCAGCGTGCCAGTGTGAACACTCAATGTTTGCGGTTATGTTTGTGTGCTCTGGGTGCGTGACGTTGATGCCTACATGCAGCCCTATACAACGACCTCAGTGAACCGCTGACACTCTACAAATGGTAACATGAATGTGCTGGTTACACCATGTCCTGGGTGTACTGCTACCGCGCGCAAAGCGGCCAGGCAGGAGACAAAAGGATGCTGTACAGCAATTCGCCGTGGCAGAGACATCCATTTAGGCAGCCGGCCAATCGGTCCAGCCAGAGCACAAGTGCAGATGGGAGCAGCACTGTATACAATAAGTTAATGCGGTATCAGCGGTACCACAAGGTGTCCCGCTAGGCAGCCAACCGGGCCCGGGTCAGAACATATCCTGCAGGGTGCTCCGCGCCGCCAGCCACGCCCGCCCCTCCAGCATGTGGGCCTCAACCGCTCGCAGGCGCTCACACGTGTCCTGCACCGTAGAGCAGCAGGCAGCACAGCAACAACAAGCAATGCTTCGAGTTATTGTAAAGCCGTGAACTTGGAACGGGCTGGGGGCGAGGTTGGGTGCGATAAAAACAGCAAGCCACAGAGGCCACCACCAACAAACCCAGAGTCAAAAATACTCTAGAAAGTACAAATCAGACAGGTTGCAGCAAGAAGATGTCGCCTCGCAATATACTTGATTACCTGTGTGTATAGGAGCTGCTGCAGTCGCTCTGGCTCCATGCCCAGGCCGCGTGCCAGCGCAAAGCTGAACCTCTCTCGCCGCTCATCCTCGCTCACCTGCCGCAGCGCATCTGTCGAAAGGGAAAGGGCAGGCAAGATGGAGTGCATCGGGTGGGCAAGCAGGCAAGAGGCGGCTGAAGGTGAAGCTTGCAAGTCAGGGAGTAGTGCCCGCTCGACTTCTGGCTGCTGCCACACGCCGGCAAATTATGCAAGGTAGTGGGCCCGCATTTATACGGGTGGAGACGCACACGCCAAGGTGCCGTACACTGTCGAAGAACTGTCGCTGCACGTCACTCAAACAACCTTTCACCATCATGATGGTTAGCACAGACAATTATCACCATCACTTGCCAGAACAGAGGTATTCTGTAGTGCGTTCTGCCATGGTCCCCTCCTCCCCCAGCAGCCCCGCCATCTGCACCATCTGCATGAGGGTGGGGTCCGCGCCCGGGGCTGTGGGCACCCCGGCACGTGTGGCTGCATCAGGGCTCCAGCGCCGCGTCTCAAGGCTGAAGATGTCGTTGCCTGGGCACAATTGACAAGGAGGAAGGAGAAAAGATAGAAATGAAGCAGGCAGCGCTAGGAGCAGCAGAACGAAAGGCAAGGAGGCGTGTGGTGCTGTGTATAGCTGGGGGCTCCTGCCGCAGTGACAGCTTCCAGGGACAAAGCCATGTTGGAGCCTGCGCAGTTTGCACATGCTGAAGTGCTACAATCGAAGCAAGGAAATAAGGCAAGGTACACGCCATTATTGTAATTTGCCTTATTACAAGGCGCATTACCAGGAAGCCACAAGGCACAAGGCAAGTTACAATGAAGCCATGGCCCCGGGAAACAACCCACCCACCTAGCTTCTCCCCTCCCACAAACAGCTTGCTGGCGAGGCGCTTGATCTCCAGCATTGTGTCCCACACACGCCGCTCAAGCGCCGCCAGCTGCACCTGATCCGCCAGGTCAGCGGGTGCCTGGTCGCTGTACCCCCTGGCCAGCACTGCACATGGGGCAACGAGGGAGGGAGGAACAAAGGGCGCCAGCGTGCGTGCGTGCAAACGTGGGTGCACATGTGCATGTCGGTGCGGGCGTGGGCGCAAGGTCTGAGCAGCCAACCTCGTCCATGACAGGCTCCCGCACAGGATAGGCTTCAACCCTGACGTCCACGCCACATTGCAGGGGAAGCAGGGCGTCGTTGCTGTGGAGTGGAGGTGCCAGCTGGCGCTTGCCTGCCAGGAAGGGCTTGTCGCAAACGATGCCCTGGGTCTCAAAGCGCCCCACCACGCGGCAGTTTATGAACAGCCGGCGTCGCTCAGGCACCGTCACAAAGTGCGTCAGCTCACACAGCGCCCCGACTGCAGAGGGAGGTAATGGCAGAGGCGGGGTGGGGTGGGGTGGGGGGTGGGGTGGGGAGTGCGGTTTTTATCAGATCGATTCTGGAGGGTCAGATGGGGCAACCCGAGTGGGTTTCAAGGCATAACAGAACGGTGTTTTGGTGGAAGAATAGGCATTCTGGAACTAAAGGTGCAAGCTGAGGTGCAACAATCAAGCATCACAGTGGCATGAACTGTCTGCTTCGTGCAGCCGCCCTGATTGGAACCGGAACATGCATGCATTTCTTTGGCCATACATGCAAAGCAGGATAGTGGGCTTAGGGTGCGGTGGCTGTCGCCGCTCGCTCACCGCTCTCCATCATGCCGCTGCCCTTGTCCGCCAGCACCACCCCAAACCGCCGGCTCTTGCTGGTGTTGATGAGCTTGAACATCAGCCTGCGGGGGTCAAGGGGTGCACAGGCACGGCTGTGCAGGATGTGGCTGTGAGCTGAACAAGGACATCGGTGAGGTTGCTTCAGGGCTGCAGGTGGGAGGTCGGGCCGACCTGGGCCCAAAAGGAGGGTGGAACCAAGTCAACATCGCTGGGCTGGATCACCCCAGCAGCGTTATAGGTTGTGCACCCCACCTGTACCGCGGCTCAAAAATTTGAAGCGGGACGCTTTCGGTAGGTAGCTTGCACTTGCTAAGAGTCATCACCGGCAACAGAAACTGCCCGGAGGCTGATGCTGTACCAGTTGCGCCTCCACCACTGCTGCTGCTGCTACTGTTGCTGCTGCTGCTGCAGCTCGCTGCATCGGTGCGCTGCGCTCGGTACTGCTCGGCCCACTTGCCCACTCCTCCCTCGCTGTTGCTGCTGGTGGTGCTGCTGCTGCTGTGTCTGATGTGCACAGCTTGTTCTGCCGTCGCTTGTGAGGACGCGGCAGCGCTGCTTATGGCTAAGGCACGCTCGCTAAGCTGCAGCGGCACCGGGTTGCCGCCGCTGGCAGGCGGTGGCGGCACCTGCGGCCGTGGGGCATCATCCCCTGCCTCAGACTTTCCACCAGGTGCCGCGCTTGGTGGTTGGAATGTTCTTCGCCCCTGTCGTACTGCAAAAGAAACATGGTGGTGGCTTTGTGCAGTAAATGGGGATGTCCCTGCTCCAGCAAAACAACGTGGCGTGGCCTGTTTTATCATATTGCCAAAGCCAGAAACAAGTTGGGTGCTGCAGTAGGGGGCTGTGTCTTGCGCACTCCTGCGGAGCCCTGCTGCGCTCCAGCGCGGATAAAGTTGGGTGACGCTTGCAGGAGATCAGAAGTACTTCTCGGTCTTCAATCGTTGAATTCTGGCACTTTTTCACACTTTCTCAAGAGTCCTCACCAGATAGGGTGGAGCACTCGGCCCGGAGGCGGAGATCGCGTTCCTTCCCTTTGCCCTCGCGATGCAATCGGCTACGGCTTGCAAATCAACAATGGCAGCCATGTCCCGCCATGGCCTCCGCAGCAACCCCCGGGCGCCGGTCCAGCACCATGGGCCCCGCCGTTCTGCAGCACCGCGCCGCCAGCTGCCCGTTGCCGCTGCCGCTGCCGCTGCACCTGCTGTGGGCTACCCCAAATGGGAGACAATCTATAATGACCTCACAACTGCGGGAGTGGTCAGCCTGAGCCCTGAAGAGGCGTTTGATATGTCGGAGCTTGGCCAGGCAGTGCTGATTGACGTGCGGCCGCGGCAGGACCACGAGCAGGCGCACCCAAAGGGTGCCATTTCGGTGCCAGCCTTCCTCGTCATTGATGCGCCATCCTCACCAGGGGAATGGGGTGTGTGCTGTGTTGTGCTGTGTGTGTGGGTGCCTAGCTGGCTTAGAAAGCCGCCAGCACTGCTTGTGCTGTGTTGACGCTACATTTGTGCCGGCTCTGTTGTACGCTGTGTTGTGCAACCTGGCCTGCACTGCTTTCATGTTGTGCCGTGTTGTGTCAAACCAAGCTCCCACGACCTGCAGGCAAATGGCTGGCATGCAAGGCCAACGGCGTCACGCCCACCAAGCCAAACCCCGAGCTGGCAGCGACGGTTGCGGCGGCAGCAGCTGATGGCAAGGCGGTGAGTGTCTAGCAGGGGCAGGGCACAAGGGGTTCGATCAGGAGGTGATGCGTGCGACCTCGCTTAAACCAAACCACAAATGTTGGCTTTGTACACCTGTTGGCTTGTATGGATGTACAAACTGTTTCCGTGTGCATGGACGCCACCACTCCACTACAACTATACAATGTGCATGGATGCCACCACTCCACTACAACAATCAAGCCTGTCATTGCTCGGGCAAGCGTGTCGCCCCTGCCTCCCTGTTTGATTTTCAACGATCACGGCTCTGGTCTGGCTCGTCTCCGCAGGCTATTCTAGCGTGCGAGGCAGGTGGCACGCTGGAGCCGTCGGTATCGTTCCCTCAGGGCAAGGTCTCGCGCAGCCTCAAGGCAGCCTGGAAGGTAGTGCAATGTTGTAATAAAGCCCGTGGTGCTCTATCCCATCCATCTAATCACCCAGTTGATACCACCAGGATGGCAGTGTGCTGCAAGCCTGGGGACTCGCGAGCCTGGTGTGCACGGGGCTGCCAATATGTCCCATCCTGCCTTGGGCTGCACCATTTTTGCCTTGCCACCTCCTGTTGCATCTACCTGTCGTGATTCAGGTGATGTCCAGCAACAGTCTGCCAGCAGACCGTGTGAAGCACCTTGATGGCGGCGTGTACCGCTGGTACGCCACGGGGCTGCCCATGGTGGGCGAGTACGACGCCTCAAACGCCGGCAAGACGCCAAACAGCGCAGAGAAGCCAACTGGTGCGTCGATCAGCTGGAAGGCTGGTGTGGTCATGCTGTCCCTGGTGGCAAAAGCGTTCGTGGCGTCTTGGCTTCCCAGGCAGCCGAGTCAGCATCCCTTGCCTTGGGAACGATTGCCGGACTAACTGCCTGTGATTTTGCCCTGCAGGCCAGTACATTGATGGCAGTGAGTGAACAGTGCCCTTGGCCTTGGGGTTGCTGCAACGGCACCAGTGCTGGGAGCCGACTCGATCGATATTGGGAAGGTCACCCCTTCCCCCCTATGGGCCTGTTGATACCCCCCGACAAACACTCGGTTATTCGAGTTGTCAACATCTGTCTTCAAGAATTGAAACACCCCTGCACCCGTGTGGCGTGCCGATTACTTGGAACTTTCATGCCAATCAACCGAGGTCACGGTGGAATGCGACTGATGGCGGCGGCAGTGGTCTTGAATCCGGTTGCGAAGCCTTCGAGCTGGAATAAACAGTCGTTGTGTCGGGCCGGAGAGGAACAAGCGCATTGGCAGGACAGGCGGCTCTGCCGCGGCCCAGCTGGCCGCATGGGGCAAGAGGCCACCGTAGTACATGGTCCCGGGTTTCATCTCCCTTGTTGTATCAGCAAACGCCACCGCGCACGCTCCGCGTCGCGCCGACACCTTTGCGGCACTGTCGTCTCCTGCTGCGCTCGCCTTCGTGGGCGCGGGCCTGCGCCCCTGATTAATTGCTGCACAACACTAGAGAGCCTGCAGCGGGGTTTGCAGCACCCAGGAGCTTGTGCATGGGGGCTTAGCGGCGGCTCCAGTGCTCAACACAAAGGCGAGCCCGCGCCGCAGGTTGCCAAATGCCCTTGTTGTCGCTTACTACTGGCAGGATGCAGCGCGGAAGGCACCCAGTTTGGGCCGACCCTGTCGTCACGCCGCCGCTCCCCATCTTGCTCGCCACTTGCTGCAGAGCCTGCCATCATCTGTCTGCGGCACCTGTAGCGAAGCTGGGGTGCAGCATGGCTGGAAAAGACACAGTGGGCAGCCTTGCGAAGTTCATATCGGAGTTCAACTCGCAGCTGAGCAGCTCCCGCACCGGCAGCCTTGCCCAGGTGGGTGCTGCTCAAGTGCAACAGGTTCAATCAAGGGGAGAGCTGGTGCCAGTGTGAGCGCTGGAACCCACAGCTTGCGCAGCTTGAGGTGATAATTTACCGTAATGCACCCATTACACATGTTGCCTATAAGAAAAACTTGTGCTGAATCTCCGCATGCACCTGTAGCTCACCTACCTGTGCTGCTGCCACCTGCAGATATGGATGCCAGAGGCTGGCGAGGATGGCAGCATAGTGCTCAACACACAGGTAAGCGCCTTGCAGTTGTCTTCTATTCTGCTGAAACACGTTTGCATCCACTGATGCTGCAAGCATGCGCGTCTAGGGCCCTCGGGCCTGCAGCACGTATTATTCGCTGTCGCTTACAGCTGTGCCTCCCCGTGTCTGTACGTCTCCCGCCCCTGCTACACACCTGCTCATCCACGTGCAGGGCCTGCCTTACTCTATAAACGGCGTGGGGGACCTGCTAGCGCTGTTCCGGTGCATCTCCTGCAAGTACAAGTTCTCCACAGATGTCACCAAGACGCACCAGATGGGCGCAGGTGCGGTCACCCAATCGCTGCCCGCAGTCAACCAGAGAAGACGTTTTGTGTTCAGCAAGCTACGCAGACTTGCAGCAGTGCTGTAGGCCGGCAACTTGGCTGCAGTTGGAGCACTTTGAGGCAGCTTGGGGCTGCCGCTGGCATGCTTGGCCTGGGTGTGATGCTGACACGCGTGGCCCACTCACTGCCTGCTTGCCTGCCTGTGGACTGCCGCATCTGTCCTGCTGTGCAGTGGGGCGCGTGTTCACTAGCGGTGAGCCAGAGATGTCGGGGCACGTGCAGCGGTATGACCAGCATGTATACCTGCGGGCCGCTGAAGCACAGGTGGGCGGCTTGAATGGGGCGGGGCAGGGCACGGGGATTACCCTGCTGCTCTACCGCAATGCCAATGAAGCCTGTGAAATTGTTCTGCATTTCTGCTGTGTTGCCATGTCCGTGTGGGCGCTGCGCTTCTGGCCCACTACAGGCAAGGTAACATTCCATCGCCCCCCGCCCCGTCTCCTGCAGCGCTGCCGCGTGCACTCCACGCTCTTCATGCCAATCTATGCAACCCGCAACCGCGATTCTTGTCTGGCGGTGTTTGAGGTGGTGATGACGGATGCGGATGTAAACTTTGCGGGCATGGTGGGCTGGATCATGTGAGTGTGAGGCAGTAAGGCATGGCACTCCTGCTTGTACGGACTCGATGCATCATGTGCATAGCCAGAAGGGTGGGATGTTGCTTTCATGGGTGGCGCTCAGTGCATGGCAAAACACTGATCAAGCCAAACAGGGGTTGAACAAGCAGGTAGATTATACAGAGTAGGTAAACATACCGTGGATCAGTCATCCTCAGTTGACAACATGCCGCATCAGTCACTCTGCATGCCGGCCCTCACCCAACCCCACACACACATACCGCACCCCCTGCCTCCCGTTGCTGCAGCTCCTGCCTGCAAACTGAGGGGCTGTACACGGCAGAGATGGACACCTCCAGCATACAGAACCAGCGGATGGGGCTGCGCAACCTGGGGGCCACAGAATATGACGGGATGTCAGCTCTCGAGTCGGGTGTGGCTGCCGCGGCTGCACGGCCGACCTTGGGTGCTGGCACCACCGGCATGCGGATGGGCGGCTCTGACGATGGGGCGGAGCGGCAGCAAGGTGCGGCAGGGGCGGGGCCTGCAGGCAGCCTGGATCTGTTGAGAGCAGCGGCAGCACCGGCCCCGCCACAGGTGCAGGCGCAGGCGCAACCGCCTAGAGCTGAGATGGAAGCTGCAGTCGGCCAGGTGGCAGTGGGTGATGGTCTGGGCGGCAGCAGCTCCGACGAGTTTCAGGCGGCCAAGCGGCTGCGTGTAGGTGGCAGCGGCAGCAATGGGCAGGATGGCGGCAACAGGGCGGGGCTGCAGCGTATGATGTCCGGGGCAGAGGGCATGCCCTCCCCTGCGCCGCAGCAGCAGCCCATGATGGCTGGCAATGGCAGCGGCAGCGGCGGAGGCTCGGGAGGGCAGCAGGCGCAGCAGCCGCCACAGCCCCTGCACCAGCCTATGCAGCAGCAGGGCAGCCACCGGCTCTCAGGCTCCCTGGACGGTCGGTCGCCGCTGCTGGGCAGCGGCAGCTTGCAAGGGATCATGAATGCTATGAACGGGAGCGGACACCCCAGCGCTAGCGCAGGGCTACCCTCTGGGAGCACGGCACCAGCCGCGCAGGGCACTGAGAACACCCCCCTGGTGCCCCTTGTCGCCGCCGCCGTGCAGCAGCTGCTGTCGCAGCCTAGCCCCAACCCACAGCTGGCGGCACTGCTGGGCCCGCAGGGGGTGCAGTCCTCGCTTCAAGCTTCGCTGGGCGGCCAGTTTGTGTCTTTGGCAGGCGGCGGCAGCCAGCTGCTTAGCGAACCCTCGCCAGCGGTCACTGCCGGCCTGCGAGCATCCCAGCAGCAGCAGCAGCAGCAGGAAGGAGGGAATGAGGGGGAGGATGTTGGTGATGACACGGATGATGAGAAGGCATTCCTGCGACCAACACCTGGTGCTGCACAAAAGTACGGGCAGGGCAACCGTATCTTGACATACGATGACCTGGCTGCGCAGGTGGGTGGTAGCAGCGGCAGCGGCAGGAAGCCAGGCCCAAAAGGTTGGACGAAAGGTCGTGGCGTTGCTGTGCTTGCTGGCTGCTCAGGGCAGGACAACAAATGTAGGGGCTGGAGGCGCGGGTGACACCTGCACCCTTTCCAGCCTATGTGTGGAGCGCCTGAATGGCCACATGTGCCAGGAGCTGAGCCAGCACTGCATCCATGTGTGGAGCGCCTGAATGGCCACATGTGCCAGGAGCTGAGCCAGCACTGCATCCATGAAGTGCCTGGCCACGGCGCGTGGGGGAAGGGGAGTGCAATCTTAGCTTCAGTCCTTGGCAGCGACATGGACCGTGCGCATGCCACATGCCACCTCGTGCTTTGTGCTCTGACTGCAGTTTGGGTATGGGCTCAAGGAAGCAGCGGCACGGCTCAACATTTGTCCTACCACTCTCAAGCGTGCCTGCAGGTTGGCTGCTGCCTGCCTGCTAAGTGCAATCTGTTTCAGTTTGCTTAGGTTGAGTGAAATGCGTACAAACTGTCTGTTGCGCAATACGGCCAAGCATGAGGGTGCGTAGCGCATGATCCAACTGCAGGCGGCTGGGCATCCCGCGCTGGCCGAGGCGCGAGCTGGTCAAGCACAAGAAACAGAAGAATGCAGTTCGCACAGAAGGAGGCAGTGGCGGTGGCAGTCAGCAGCAACAGCAGCAGCAGAATGGTGGAGCCCCGCAGCTTGGCAATGGAAGCCTGGCTAAGGGCCAAGGGTTCAGCAGTGGGAGTGGCCCTTCCAGCGGAGGCAGCGGCAACCCTCAGCTCATGATTGCGGCGGCGGCTGCAGCCTCACACCAGCAGTTAGGACAGCATGGCGGCAACTCCCTGCTTAGCAGCCTGCAGGCGCTTCAAGGACTGCAAGGCATAGAGCAGCTGCTGCCGGCTGCGGCTGGCTTGCCAGGCGATTTTGCAGCAGTCCTTGCCAGCAGCCTGCAGCCGCCGCCGCAGCAGCAGCATATGCAGCAGGCGGACCCGTCGCCAGCAGCCAATCCAAACCTGGTGGGGCAGGTAATGCAGCTTCTGCAGCAGCAACAGCAGCAGCAGCAGCCACACAGCAGCCCCGGGCCCGGCTGGCAGCCCAGCCTGCCACAACTGCAGCTGCAGCTGCCGCCGCCACAGGCGCAGGGCAATGGGGCGCTGCCTCCGGGAGCGCACCGCCTACCCGCCTCCCTGGCGCAAGGCGGGGCGGCCCCCTCGCTGCAGCTGCATGCAGGCGGCATGGGGGCGCCGCCGCTCCCCTCAGGGCTGGCCCGCTTGTCACCAGGCTTAATGCCGCCGGCGCCGCTTCTCAGCAACCTGGGGCTGCCGCGGCGGGCTGACAGCAAGCTGCAGAGCGTGGGGCAGGGCATGGGCTCCCTAGATATACTGGCAGCTGCTGACCTGGACGTGTCAGGTGAGCAGGGGCTGGGCTGGGCTGGGCTGGGCTGCATTGGGTGCGGCAGGGCAATGGGGATGACAGAAAGCGACGTGGTCAGGGCAGATGGCATCACGGACGAGCGCTTTTGGTACACCTCTGCTTGCCTTGTCGCCTCGTTCAGCACCCCATTTCCTGTGCCTCATGCAATCACACAAGTCGGGTGTGCATGACTCTGCTGTCTCATGGTGGTGAACTGAACAACCCCCCCACCACCCACACCCACACACACACCTCCTTCCCCCCCTTGTGTCTGTAGTGGGCAACATGAGCGTGGGCAACTCGCCGCGCCTCGCCCTCAGCAACCTCGGCGGCCTGTCACAGCTGGGATTCTCCGGCTTCGATTTTGGCGGTGCGGTGGCCGGCGGAGGGGGCGGCGGGCCCGCTGCCACCAACACCGGCGGTGCTGGTGCCACTGGCCCGCAGAATGACCCCGCCTTCAGCACGGGGGCCATGCCGCTTCCGCAGCCAGCACACAAGTGAGCGCTGTGCTGCCCATTTGAGCCTCCAACCACCTGATATTGCAATGGTAGCCCCCCCTCTGGAGGCAGCTCACGCCTTACTTTGTGCCAGCTAAACTGGAGCGGCGGGGTGCGTGGGTTGTGTCACGCCTTGTTCAAGCCCCCCATGCCCTCAATCTGCTCCTGCCACATTCGCTGACACAGCAACGCTACTCTCCTGTTGTTGCATCCCGACTGTTGACCGTGGCTTGCTTACCGCTTGCTCTTGATGCTTACTCACTTTCTCCACCAGTTAGCTCTGTGACACATCATAAGCTGGCCATTTGATGAGTGCACATGAGAGCGGCCCATTCATGTGTTTCACCACCAAAGGGCTCAGCATTACACACCTTTACGACCAATCGTAGCGCCATTCCAGTACCCTTCCACCACCGTTCGCCCCCAACCCATATAACGTGCTAGCAAAGACACTTTTTTCCACGCTTTGCTCCGCTAGTTGTTTTTCCCAACCATGTTTGCCTTCTGCCGCACAAGGGCTATCCTGTTGCAGCGCACAGCACACAGTCTGTTTTCAGCGGGTTGCCGCAGCGCCCCACCTGATCACAGCATCTCTCCCCTCTCCTCCTGCTACAGACATTTGACAGTACCCCCCAAACCCTCCTGCGTGTTTCATCCCTGCCTCATCCACGGGCTTTGCAACGCTCTGACTGACACACAGCACAGCATAGCACGATTGCCATTGATAGAACGCCCGCCCGCCTGTGCTGCTGTGGGACGCTGGCTAGCTTGCCTCTCTGGATTCCTTTGACGCTCATTACCCACTACGGCTGGATGCCAGCTGCGCTGTTGTGATTACCGCTCCCAAACACCCACCAACCACACGAGTATGTGCAAGCAGGGGGTTTGTTCACAGGGGGCACAGCCCGGTGGCGTGTTGGTGGCATTAAAGCTTGCAACCAGTAAAGTTGCAACCGGGGCCCAGCTGCATCTCTTACTAAGCATTTGTCGATCAACAACCAACTTACTAAGGCGGCACTGAGGCGAAGCTGCAGCTGGGCTGTCATGGCACCTTGTGCCTCCCTGCTGTAAGGAGCAACAGTCCTGTCCACCATTACCACTGCCAAAGGTGCTGCACCCTTGCTGCTTTGAAGCATCTGCATTTTCGAACCCACATCACACGTTGGGCGGCTTGCGATCCAGCAGCAGCCAGAGCCCGCTGC
Organism: Ettlia oleoabundans; assembly: GCA_019693395.1. NCBI lineage: Eukaryota > Viridiplantae > Chlorophyta > Chlorophyceae > Chlamydomonadales > Ettlia > Ettlia oleoabundans. Next base: position 17,558 of record JAAMXP010001638.1, on the reverse strand, counting down.
AGGTTTCCGCCTCCTCATCAGCCATCACCGCCAGGAAGTGCAGCCCTCTGCACATACACACACAAGGACGCAACGCGGAGAGGGGCACAGCACAAGGACATGGGTGCGGGAGGTCATGCCCAACGAGCAATTGATAGCGAGGCAAACAAGCCGGGGGTTTGACTTGCAGTTGGGGTGGCAAAGAGGCAGCTGCATGCATGAGCAGAGCAGGGCAGAGCAGGGCCAGCCCAGCAAGGGGGGCTCACCCCACTGCCGTCTTTGCTTGCTCCCAGGCCTGAGCCTCGGCGGTGGTCTCCAGGGTGCGGCGGTACGCGCCGTACCTGCGTGGCACAGCACAGCGCAGCACAGCGTGCAGCCGCGGGGCATCGCCCATTGACGAGTGCAAAAGCCATCACATCAGCATGGCTGAAGCTGGCACCGTTGGCAGTGTTGCAGGTAACAGTAGGAGCATAGCAAGCCATGCACGAATGTGCATGCATATGACAGTGTGGGGACACGGGACGACAGGGGGCAAGCATCCGGCCCACCGCACCAACCAAGCCGTCTGCCACTACACAAACAGATAGCAGCGAGGCCGCACAATGGTCTACCCCCCACCTCCAGCGCTGGTTGAACCCCGTCTCCAGTATGAGGAAGGCGCGGTCTGTGTCAGCCACCACCGCAGCAAGGTCGAGGCTGTTGGTCCAGGCGGCCAGAGGGTCGGCACGGCGGCTGCACACGGGGGAAAGAGCAGAACAGCATGGCATGGCATGGCATACATAGGAACAAGGATTTCGATGAGTGCGGAGAGCACGGGGTGGCGGTTTGTGGGCTGGGACGGGCACCAGTGCCGGCTTGCACAGCGTGGAACTGGGCGGATCGGGCAAGCCAGAGGGAAGAGCAGGCAACAAATAGAAACAAGTGCGGTTAGTACGCGCCTGTAGACCGCCACTCCCGGGATGAGTGTGTCCGGCGACAGCTGCTGCCGCACCGCGGACAGGTCAAGGCTGGCCCCAAACACCTTGCCCCCCTCCACATCAGCAAGCTCCTGTGGATTCAATCAAGGAGGGGAAGATGGAGGGTCAGATGTGTACTACAATTGAAGATGAGAGACAGAGGGAAGGGATCTGACAGGGATGAGTGTGGGGTG
>JAAMXP010001638.1:0-13123 GCA_019693395.1 Ettlia oleoabundans | reverse complement strand
GCAGCGCTTGTTGAGTTGGGCAAGTCCTGCTTAATGGTGGGTGCTCGAATGGCTGTAATCTGGTAGGGATTGAGGGGCAGCTACCATAGGCTGCCACCCAGACTCCCTGGCCAACGAACGGCAGAAGCATGCTCTGGTGTCAACAGCTTGTCTGAGGTGGTAGTTGTTTTTCACCAGCAACATGCAAGCACGACCCTCCAGCCCGCGCGCGACACACTTAAGATCTCCAAACTGAGCGCGCTGTGCTGTTGTGCTGTGCTGCGCGCTGTGCTGTACTGTGTTGTTCCTTGTGTACCGTGTTCTGCCATGCTGTGCTGGGGGACAGGACAGCCGAGTGCTGTATAATGCTGCGGCGACTCACTTGCACATCTTGAAGCCCTTGTAGAAGGCGTAGATGTTGCCAAGGTTGCCGCCGGGGATGATGAGCCAGTCAGGCACCTGCCAATCAAATTGCTGCAGGATCTCGATCGCCGCCGTCTTCTGGCCCTCCAGCCGCAGGCTGTTCATCGAGTTGGCCAAGTAGATGGGGCACGACTGGGTCACCTGCAGGGTCAAAAAGCACAGGCACGGACTTGACCATCTGGATCGCCAGGCAGGCTTGAGGACAGGCATTGAACACCTAGGCAGCACAATCACAGCTTTTTATGGTTCACTCAATGTGTCTGCCTGCTTCTGTCTGTACGCACGCCTGCAGATGCCGCATGCCGACCAGCCAGCCCACCTGCTGAATCAGCTTCATGCACCCGTCAAAGTCTGTGTCGATGGACAGCACCAGCGCGCCGTTGGCAATGGGCTGCACCAGCTGCGCCAGGCTGATCTTGTCGGCGGGCAGGAACACAATGGAGGGGATGCCTGCAGCAAAGGGAAGGTGTGTCAAGGTTTGCCCAGAAGGGTTGGCTCCATCCCCTGGGCATCAGCAATTGTGCTGGTGGGGTCTGTAGTGAGCCAATCAATGCCAATCAGTGACTGGCTTGTTGGCTGAGTGGCAGACTTGAGTGGCAGGCTCAGGGCGCAGGCTCACCTGCTGCCGCGCAGTATGCTGAGAGTGCTGCCGAGGTGTCGCCCGTTGAGGCGCAGCCCACAGCCTGCACTGCGTCGGGCTTAAGCTTGCGCAGCCGGTTGACCTGCGCCAGGGGGGTGTGCGGGCAAGAGAAAGCGTGTAAAGCATGCTGTGTAGATGGCAGCGTACAGCAGGCAGGGTGGGCGCTCTGAGTCAGGGCAAGGGCTGGGAGCAGGGGTGCAAGCCTCAAAGGCAGGCAGCCATCTCCAATGCTTGGTTTCGTACATAAAGTCGCAAGCTGGTTAACTTGCTGGGTCCACCCTGTTGGCCAGTGCCACAGCTGCCTTCTGTCGCGCAGCTGTTGGCGGGCAGTCTGATTTTGGCCCGCTCCCCTGCCAATCTGCCCATCCCTTCACACCTGCGACACCAGCACAGTCATGCCTAAGTCCTTGAAGCTGCCTGTGTGGCTGTTGCCGCACTGCTTGACCCAAAGATCCGTCATGCCCAGCTCCCGGCCAAAACGCTCTGCCCAGAACAAGTTGCTGTTGCCCTCAAACATGGACACTATGTCGTCGCTGCTGATCTCCTGCGGCAGTACCAAGTCAAGTACAGTGACGAGGATGGGAACCACATTTGGCACGGCTGACATCACTACGGTTACCAGTTGATACATTAAGGCATTTGCACCCATCTCTGCCACTTTCACCACTCAACCCACTACTGCGCCATTCAACATGTGGATACTCTGCGAAAACCTGCTGTCGTAACGCACCGGCAGTACCCATTCCTTCTTGGACCACACGCCTGAGCCATACGGCCAGGCTGTGCTGCCCACACGGCCATCAAACAACTTCTTCCAGTAGGCCGCATCAAACCGCTGCAGGGCCTCCATGTCGTGGTGCACATCCAGCAAGCCGCCGTCGCGCGCACGGTACAACACCTCATCCAGGCTGTACTGCTCCTCGCTGCCGCGCGCTGTGCCTGACTCAACCGCCTTGAAGGGCACATAGCGTGCATTGAAGGAGTCGGCGCCGGGCAGATCAGCTGCTCATGGGGGGCAGGGAGGTGAGGGATGGGGCAACAGATGAGTACGAGGCAGGCGAGCTGCCAACTGAGGTTGTGAATGTTCAAGCAGCAGTGCATCGAGATTGCGAAAAGCCTCAATACTTACATCGGGGCATGGTTATAGATTGAGAAGCTGCATGGAGAAGGGAGATACAGCAGCTATGGTGCAGCTACGGCTGCCGGCTAGGTCTGCTGCCCCAGCTTGTGGCTGCACGTGGGATCTGCCTGCAGAAAAAACCAAACTTCCCCCCGCACCCACCTCGGTTGTGTGCGTCCTCCCTGATGTCACGCCCTGTCGTCTCCACTGCAGCGCAAGCAGTGGCAACACAGGCTTGAGACCCAATAGCGGTCGATCCGTGTAAGCCGCACTGCCAGGCGGTGGCGCAGCAGTCGGGCCGCGAGCAGCGGCGTTGGCAGCCAATCAAGAACACGCCTCTCTATGCAGTCAGCAAGCACCGGCCGGCTCAAGACGCACCAGATGCTGCTGCCTGAGGACGCACCACCCCCGCTGCCCTGCCCTGAGGTCTGCATGCCGTCCCTTTGAGCGCCTCCGTCTGTGCGCCGACCGCCAGTCGTTGACTGAAGCCGAGCAGCTGCATGTTGGGAGGGCGTGGCGTGCAGGCGGTGCGAGCAACACGGGCGCTCCCTGTCCTGCAGCCGCCCTTGGATAGCACACGCTGCCACGGGTGTAAACAGCACTATAGGGCCTCCGAGGCACTGGATTAGGGCTTGGAAAGCAGGGTCGCCAGCGCGACTTGCCCCCCCAGGGACGCCTGGAATACGAGTATTGAGTTTCTGTCACCTCCACCCCTCTCCTCCTAGCTTGTGTCAATAGCTGGCAGCGCCACAGCCCGCCACTCTGTGCACCTGAGTAGCCAGAATAACGAGGTGGGCTGCGCGGCTCGCATTATCGTTGTGCTGGGCCTGTTGAAGTCCCACACATCCTGCTGTCTGTCTGTGTCACAGTCCTGCTCACGGCTTTTGCTGGGCTTATGCAGGAACGCACCGCCGCCGCCCCTGCCCGAGTGCGCCAGCGCCCTGTTCTGCCTGGCGGTGTAAGGTGCCAGGATGCCTTGCGCTGTGTCAAGAGCAGCTTGCAGCAGCAGCAGGAGCATCATGGCAGGCCACTCCCTTCATGCAAATGCTGGGCAGCAGCCGCGCTTGTCGCAGCGACAACGACGGCACCGCAACCACTGCCGCCTGCAGCCGAGCGCCACCGCCGCGCCACCCAGCAGCAGCGAGGCAGAGCAGCAGGCAGAGTATGAGCGGCTTATGGCAGGAGATGCCTTTGCAGAGCTAGTGCAGATGGCTGTGGCTGAAGACCCCTCGCTAGCACAGCGTGCTGCAGCATCTGCCGCTGGACCTGCCCCTTCCACCACACCGCTGCCGCTGTCAAACAAGCCTTACTGGTTGCGCCAGCGGGCAGCCCAGGGAGAGCGCTACGACTACCTCAAAGGGCAGATGGGGGGTCTGAAGCTGGCCACAGTTTGTGAAGAGGCTCAGTGCCCCAACATTGGCGAGTGCTGGAACGGCGGTGCTGACGGCATCGGCACCGCTACCATCATGCTGCTGGGAGACACTTGCACCCGTGGCTGCCGCTTCTGCGCCGTCAACACCAGCCAAACGCCACCACCGCCGGACCCACTTGAACCGGAGCACACTGCGCAGGTGGGTGGGAGGTGGGAAGTCTCCGACAGGGTACCTGGACCCAAGCAATGAACGGCCGAGGCAGCGTGGGGCATGTGCAGTTGCAAGACTTCAAGATGTGTTGGCTGTATGCCTGCACATGCTGCGCAGGGCAGCATGCCAGAGGGCTATAGCTGATTGCATCGGCATCTGGTGTAAGCGGGCCCCTTGTCCCTTGTGGATGTTGCCAAGTGCCTGAGACAAACAGCTGCTCGGCCCTGCTCTCCTGCCCGCAGGCTGTGGCTGACTGGGGCGTGGGGTATGTGGTGCTGACATCAGTTGACCGAGACGACCTGCCAGACGGCGGCGCTGAGCACTTTGCGCGCACAGTTCGCACACTGAAGGCCCTGAAGCCCTCGATACTGGTGGAGTGCCTTACACCAGACTTTAGGTGAGGATGAGTGGGGAGGTGGCAGGAGATCACAAAATAGGCGTCTGGCAGCCTCTCTGCAGTAAGCAGGCACACTGGCAATGCTTAGCTGTCGATTGTGCGGGTTGCGTTGGCGCAGAATGCCATTTGCATGCAAGCCTTACGCTAAGATTGACGCCCAGCCCGTGCGCTTTGCAAGCAATCTGTGCCCTCACTCATGTGCACCACCTCGCCAGCAACTCCCACTTTTGTTGTTTCGTGCCACTTTGTCTGCGATTTGTGACCCACCCCACTTCCACCCACTTTTCGTTGCAGGGGCGACCTATCTGCTGTGCGCCACCTGGCCTCCAGCGGGCTGGATGTGTTTGCGCACAATGTGGAGACGGTGGACAGGCTGCAGAAGCGGGTGCGCGACCCACGTGCCGGCTATGTGCAGAGCCTGGAGGTGCTGCGGGCGGCCAAGACCTGCGGGGTCTACACCAAGTCATCAATTATGCTGGGCCTAGGTGGGTGATAAGGGTGGTCCGTGGCTGATGGGGCAGGTAGGCAGGAAGGGAGCTGCAAGGCTGCAGGCTGTTTGCTAAGTTGTCATCCACCATTTCAGGTCTAGGTGCGTGGGTCTCGCATGCAGCAGGAAAGGCTGCTATTTTCCCCTCTCGAGGTCTCATGCATCCCATTCTGGCAGGCGAGAGCGATGAGGAGATCATAGACACGATGCTGGACCTAAGGGACGCTGGGGTGGACATACTCACGCTGGGCCAGTACCTGCAGCCCACGCCCAGGCACCTGCCAGTGGCTGAGTTCGTCACACCCGAGGAATTTGAGCGCTGGTGAGCCCCGCTCCTGGTTGAAGCTTATAGCTGCCCAGCCCAGGCGCCTTTTCCCGCGTTGACACTGCGGTCAGCAGCCACCGGTCATTGCCCCTGCATGTCGTCCTGCCCATTCCAATGTTTTCCACGATTTTGAAGTCATTTGTTCAGTCCTCCCATCACCCGCCTCTCTGCCCCCCCTTGAGGTGGTACCAATTGTCATCTCATCACATTTACCCAGTCCCGCTTTTTGCATGCAGGCGGCGATATGGCGAGGAGGTGGTTGGTTTCCGCTACGTCGCCTCGGGGCCACTGGTGCGCTCCTCATACCGCGCGGGCGAGTTTTTCACAGAAGCAATGATCAAGAAGGATCGCCATCAGCAGCAACAGCATGAGCAAAAGCAGCCGCAGAATATCAAGCGGCAGCACCGGCCTTTGCCGGGACAGGCAGTGCTAGAGTTTGGCGGTGTGGCAGTGCCTGTACCTGAGTTTTGAGGCAAGCTGCAGCTGTGGTAAAGGCGCATGCGTCAAACATTATTGTCAGTTTTCAACATCCTGTACGCATTTGATTGTCGCATGGTGAATGTCGCTGCTCTCCATTTCATTGCTCGCTCACTAGGTGGCTGGCCGCTTGGCACCACCCCTTGTACATTAGAGTCTTCACCGTGGTAAGGGGCCAGAGAGGCGGGTGCTGCCCAGATGCACAGTTCTGGGGGAATTTTGCTCTCAGGAACAAGCTGATGGAGTCAGCGGAAAATATAATTGGGTCAAACATGGGTGCTGCACCTGAGTAAGGGGGTCGGCAAGCCTGGGTAGCGTTGTTGAATATTGATGCGCTTTGGTCACTGGCGGTACATGCTGCACAAGCTGTCGAGCGCTGTGGGCAGAAGCAGAAAGCAACAAGGAGGCGATGCCTGGCGCCAGCACACGACAGCTGGCGCCAGACTGCTGCATGGGCCTCACCACGCAGGCTTTAGTTAGTAGCGCATTACCCCATCCACTACGTATTGTTCCAGGAAATCTTTGTCTCCATTGTCTCAAACAAGATGCGCAGTGTTTCGAAGTCCCTGACCGCCATCCTGCTCTTGGCGCTGGCCTACAACTGCCGCGCCAACGAATGGGACGGCGATGTAGACGAAGAGCTCGACGGGGCATTGTATGCCATATCCCAGGTGCTAGCACAAGCGCTAACCTCACGATGCCCGACTGGCCTCCTGCCTCGCTCGCTTGTGGTAGATACGCCTTGGATAGACATACGAAACGCAGTCGCCCAGACCCTGAGGCTGTACCGACTACTGCGCAGGGCATCAAGCTGGTGCTGAACCCTTCCCGCCCCAAGTTGACCATCGTCTCCACCAACGCCACCTGCGTCGATGGCACCCCTGCCTGTAGTGGCCAGTTCCTGGCCACTGCTCTGCAGAAACTTTACGAAACTACATCTGCAGGCTCGCAGGTCAAAAATCGGAAGGCTGGCGATGTGTTGGATCTGGCTAAGGCGAGCACCCACCTGGCCTTACTGTGGCGCTTTTGCGGTTGCTGCTGTTCATGATGCCCCTTCTTCCCCTCGCCAAGCTGTTTGTGAGTTTGACTTTGCAATTATAGCCGTTGCAGGGGTCTTGGGTGCTTGCACAGGAGGACTTGTCAGCAAAGACGGACCCACCATTGAGCAACGTCACCACAGCCGTCTTCACGGCGCCTTTCAGGACCAGCATCCCCCCCTGCTCACCTGCAAGCACCTTCGTCCCTGGATCTCCCCAGAGCTTTGCATTCAAGGCAAGCAGGGATGCAAGCTGTGAGCTATGCTGCCATACCCTCATGGCAGCTAGTTGGGTGCTACCACATGGTGCCAGCTGGCTGCTGGGTCCTGGGATGAATGCCATGCGTGGGTGGGCCTGGTGGCCTGACACCTATCTCATGGTGTGCACTTAACTCCTGCCATCATAAAACACCAGACACACTACGTCTGACCAATACATGCTGCCCCTGCCTAAACGCAGGTCCTGCTCTTCCCCTCTGCTACCAATTTCACTGTTGATGGGGAGGAAATGGAGGTTCTAAGCGGCAACGTGAAGACTCTGCTGGAAGTCAGTGGTTGGTAAGATAGGCCGGCACGTAGGTGCATGGGATCTGGCAGACATCCTGGTAGGCCGGCAGGCAGGCAGGCATCTGGGAAGGTGGCGTGGCACACTACGGGGCCCAGTCGAAAACAGCCCACCGGAAGTTTACAGGACTGTTCCTCTCCTTCTTTGAGCCATGGCAGGCACAGCACCGCCTTTTGCTCGCTACCCTGCCTTGCGATCCCACCGTGGACGTACTGCCTGCCCCTTTACTGCTGTTCCCCCAGGCCCTTCTGCTCTGCCTCCGACACCCTGGTGGGCCTGCTGGCACTTAAGTCAACAAAGCTGGGATCTGATGCATCTCGCGACGTCTCTGTAGTTGATGGCACCGAAGCCAACGAGCAGGTGGCTAAGCTGGCAGAGAAAGTGTTCAACGCAGTTGGCGGCGGGGTGGAGGCAGTGGATGTGTATGCCGCTGGCGTTGATGGTGAGAGGAGGGGACAGGCTGAGGGGGAGTGGGTTCTATGTGAATGAGGCACCTCAATTCAATATAGAGGTCTGCATGTAACGTCGTCATGATAGGGAGAGGCGGTATGGGTTGAGGACGTCGGTGCTGGGGTGACGCATGACAGCTGTCAGAAGCTATTACGCAGTCTGTGTCTGCAGGTTCTTCTGCCTTCTGACAAATCCTGCACGGCATAATGGTATGGTACATGCTGCAGCATTGTTGCCTGCCCTCACCTCTTGCCCCCTTGCTCTGGCTCTCTGGGCTGCCACTTGCAGGAGGCAGCCAGAGGAGGAGGCAGCTACTGAACCAGGACGACGGGCAGGGCGGCATGGGCCTACAGGGCAGTGCGGGTCGGCAGGGCGGCCAGGGCCAGTTTCGCAATGCGACTGCTGGCCAGGGTAACGATGACGGCAATGTCTCTCAAAGGATGGGTCACTGGGTACGGCTGCTTTCTGGTCTTTTAGGGAATGGGGTGGGATGGGAGGGGCCATATAGACAATTCACTCCTAATAACATTGATCTCCATCCTGACCTGCCTGCCTACGTGCATTCCCTCATTAAGCATCATCCCCTCAGTCGTGGCCAGCTGCCTCCCCACTATTCATGCTGTTGTGCTGCCTTGCCATCTTCAGGAGGCTGTAGGCCTCGTCTCGAGCGGTCACACCCTGAACAGCACCACACTCAAGCGCCTGGAGGACAAGTTGGCCGCACAGCGCCCAGTGGCTGGGCTAGGGAGGCGGGACAACATGCACCGCCTGTTCATGGCCCTGCCTGGCTCGGGTGATGTGGATGTCAAGCTGGATGTGCCCACCACCGCCCTTGTGGGTAAGTCAGGGTGGTAGGAGAGTTGTTGGTGAGGGAATTGCATTGCAATACACGTGGAAAGGTTGGGGGATGGACGCCTGCAAATAGAGTTCTGGTGGTGGGCTAGGTCTCGTCAGGGCAATGCAGGTAGCCACCAGCAGAGGCGCAATGAATCATTTTGCAGAAAACATTAGAGGAAGTCCAGCAGCCACCCAACACTGCAATCCCTCTTTTCACGAGCCGTTTGCACGGCGCCCCATCCCATTCCATCCCGCAACCTACCCTTCCTTCATATGCACCCTACAAGTCAGCCACTCAAAAACTCATTTGCGCTGTCGCGTTATTGGCCGTGCCCGCTTGCCTGCCTGCAGACGGCGCCATCACCAACATCACCGTGACTGCCCCGCCCCGTGGCAACGGCCAGCAGGCAATGCAGTTTGTGCAGTTCACCTTTCCCTCGTTCCAGGCCCTCTCTTACGACCCCACCAGCTCCTTTGCCACCTCAGACTTGCTGATAGATGCCCAGCTGATCGCGGAGTTTGAGGGCACCAACAGCGCGCCAAGCAGCACCACCCGCGCTGCAGGCTGGCTGCTGTGCATGGCTGCCACAGCAACTGCTGCCTTTCTTCTGTAGCAGGCAAATGGATTTGGTATGATGGCAAAGGCGCCAGGCTGGGAGAAGTCGCTCATTGGCTTATGTTATGAGGCATTGCTGTGCTGAAATATATCCATGTATTCTTGTGGCTGAATGCTCCTTGCTGTGTGATTGGCTTTTGCCTTCCTTCCTTCTCTTCTACCCAGATTATGCAATGCTATTAGATAAACTATCCCAAGTTATAACCGCAAGTGAAGCATTGAACTCTGTAACCTGGTGCCGCCAGTGGAAGCACAGGCATCAGAAGCTACGATGCTCTGGTCAGGAGGGAGCAGGCCTTCGGCCTGTGCGCTAACTTTCCAGGACACCTGTCTAGGAACAAGGGGTCCAGTTGCTTCTGCATTGCATGCAACCCTGGCCTCAGCATGGCATTGACACACTACTTGAGCTTGCTTTCCATCCCCTGCATGCCTCCACAGCCCCTCCGCCCATGATATCCTGCAACCCTCAACGAGGCATCCATGCTTACATATGCGGGGGCAGCTGATTCAGCTGGACCGAAGCAGGTTCACGCAAGTACAAGAATATCAATGGCACAGGCCGGCAAAATGTGCTGCAGTCAAAGCACAAAAAAATGGCCTCAACTGCTGTTCGGTGACATCACCTGCAGCCGCACAGCCTCACTGTGCTCCTCATTTTGATGGGTCAAAAATGCGCACTACATAACGGAAGCTACGTGACTTGCGGCCAATAATCACGTTTGATACCGTAACAGCAATGGCCTCATCTCTCTTGGGGCGGGGCCAGTAGCCATAGTCGTTGCCCGTGCGCCCCGCCGCCAGCCAGACCAGCGTGTTGTCTCCAGCGCCGTTATCAACACGCTCCTTCACCGCCTTTATTGCCTTTCCCGTGCGCACAGACTTCATGCTCACGCGGGCCCTAGAGAAATTGGCACCGGGGTATGAGAAGGACCAGCGAGGCCAGACAACCTGGCAAAACGGGGGGAGGCAGATAGAATGGGTGTGGATGGAAGATGGGACGGTTAGAAGTGCACACGACCATGTGCATATCCAGCTGCACATATCTGTTTTGCTTCTGCAGGCTGCTACTTGCAGTCCAACTGCAACAAAGCCCCCTGGGTTGCCTCGGTCAACACCATGCCTCTGCTTCCCATCCCACCGGGTAAGGCACATAGCCTGGGGGCGGCCAGGCAATGTATGGCTTCCGCGTTTTGGGCCGTGGCTTGGCCCAGTTAGCTAAGTCAAACACCCAAATCGCATTTGCGCCATACCTACGCACGGGAAGAGCCGCATGATTATTTTGTGTCTGCTAAATTTTAGAGCAGGTGGGGAGAGCACAAAGCGCGGGTGCTACGCGGCAGGCAGTCTGCAGCACTCCTCTCGTCATTTGCTAAGTGCAGGCGGCACAACATGGCCGCAACACTTTCCCCAGCAGCAGGCAATGCACCTTTTGAGAGTGCTGAAGCACACCAAAGCAGCTGCCTCGGAGGATTGCATTTCATGAAAGACACCGATCAGGGCACGCCCGCTTGCATGTACCTGCTAGACTGATCGTTGTCGACATCACCAGTGCCCATGCGGCGGCTTTGGGGGTAAAGAAGCCAGCGGCGGTGGCCGGCTGCCCCATTGCTGGCACCATAGTCTTGCATGTAACCCGTCACGGCAGCAGCACCCAACATGCCCAGTGCAAGGTTGGAGCTGGCGGCTGCTTCTGCCCCCGTCTTGCTGTAGCAGCGCCAGAGGGTGGAGGGGAAGTGCGTGAGCGCCTGGTTGGCCATCATGATTAGAGCGGCGGCTTGCGCCTTGCGTGAGAAGGTGCCGTCAAGTGTGACGGTGGCAGGTACACCTGCCATGGCCTGCATTCATGAGCAGGGATGAGGATGGGTGAGGCTTAGGGCCAGGAGGCACAACTGCAGACGGTGGCTCACAGTAGGACCTGGCAGGTGGCTAAAGCACAGTGCAGATGGACCTTCTGATAAAGAGTGGCATTTGATCTATATGTTTGTACAGCTTTGGCCCGCCAGTTGGCCCCATGGGTGGCCCAAAATTACTTCTTTTTGCGCAGTCGTTCTTTAGTGGGGCATGGCAGCACACCCCTTTCCTCCACAAGCCCTTGCCCTTCTCGGCATTTGCACAGCCCACCCCAGAAGCCCCCAACACACGTTAAATGATCCTCGCTGCAACTCAGGTCAATCATTACCTTAACCTTATAAACCAACACCCCCTGGCGATGCTTACCCTAAACCAGTTGATGCGGCGCACGGTGGCCTGCTTGTGGGCGGCCCCAGTGGTGCCGGCACGGCAGGTACGTGAGGACCCCCCCTTCCAGCCCAAGGGCTTCCCCTCTGAAGCCAGGTAAACCTGCTTCCAAAAGTTTTTAACGGCTCCACGGTTTCCAACATCGACCGTCAGCCCAGACGATGAGGCAGTCACCGCGGAGCCCGCAGGAACCTCCTCTGCCGTATTAGCCACCAACCCATCCAGACCATTGAACCTAGGTGCAGGCCCTAACAGCGGTCCGGCGCTGGGCCCGGGGTGCTGGGGCCGGGCATCAACCCCACCCAGCACCAGACCCACCACCGCCACCACTACGGCTACTCGCATGACGATGGTTAACGACTCAATTGCATGCACTCAGATATTCCTGATCAGCGCAAACGTCGAGTCCTCGGTTGCTGGAAGCCACGTTTGGGTCTGACCATCAGCACCTCAGTCAGCTGCTGTACATTTGTGTACATTTTTGTGTAAGGGAATCTTAGGCGACATCCTGCACCATAAGGGTTTTGGTACAAACAACAATTCTTCTGGGATATGGCATTCCATTTGCAGGTGCACTTTCGTGCACCCAAACTTCACTCCTGGGACCAGGATACCGCAGAGATTGAATGCGGCTGTGACGACTGGTTTCCTCAACTGCAGCATTGCCAACACATTGTTCCCAAATTGGATAGTAGTGAATGATAGTAGAAACGTTTTGAAAGTGCCAAGATGTTCGTAAATGAACCAAACCGGTGGCTCCTCTACGTGTGCCTGCAGCATGCGCCTGCACCTGCGATGGCCCCAACCGGGGCCGTCTATTGTGTTTGTATCACATGTACAAGCGACAGGTGCACATGCTACAGACACGTCTGCGTTTGTCGAAGAGACGGAGGGGTGGTGGCCACAACCCACTAACAAACTAAGACAAGGTTGGGATGAAATGGGAGTGCAACAGGAGTGCAGCAGAACGGAGGGCAGGACTGGAAGAACAAGCATGCGTCAACTTGCACACAGGAGGGCAGGCAGTTCACACATAGGAATGTTGAATGTGCTGGGGCGCATCGCAGTACCATCAGCTCTGACTACTCAGTACCTCCGGCTGCGGTAAGCATCCGGCGGCGGCATGGCCTGGTAGCCGCCGCGGCTGCTGCCACCACGGTTGTAACCGCGGTGGCCGTCACTCCGCCTGTCGTACCGCCTGTCATCGTACCGCCTGCGAGGGAGAGGCGGTATGCTCAAGAACAAGTGGTTCCCGCCACCACGAAAACACATCTGCCTACGCATTAGAAAAGTGGCATCTGCCAGCCGCCTGTGCTGTGCCAGTGGCACATCAGTCCACCAGCCCACCCTCCCACCTGCGGTCCCGCGACCGGCTGCGGCTGCGGTGGCGCTCCCGCTCATCCCCACTCCTGCTCCGGTGGCGCCGCCCCTCCTCACGCACCTCACCCTCCTCCGCCTCCCTGCAGCATGACAACAGACACAACACAGTTCAGACCACAGCCCCACACACAAATGGATTGCCCCGGTATGATATTATGCAGAGAGCTTGGAGCAACTAGCTGAGGCAGGCAGCGCGGCAGAGCGCTGATTACGCTGGGGACGCCCTATGCAACAGTCTGGCAACCAGCAACACGTGACAGGCCTGCTAGAAATAGCTCCAGCAGCAGAGTCCCAGGGTCAGCTCAGGCCCAGCCCAGCCATCAGCCTGCCCACTCGCTGGCACACTACCACAGCGCACTGCACCAGACCTGGGTGCTTCGGGTGCGCCGCCGACTCCTCTCTCATACTTTTGCTGCAGCTCCTTCAGCTTCTCGCGTATTGCCAGCCAGCCCATGTACTGCTTGCCCTCAATGTGCTCCCGCCGCCGCGCCTCGTTGTCGGTGGAGGAGATGAAGATGCCGCACACCTCGCATACCTGGTGGGCATATGAGTGGTGGGGGTGGTGATGGT
>JAAMXP010001636.1:0-40789 GCA_019693395.1 Ettlia oleoabundans | reverse complement strand
CCCCCACCCCCAACCCACACTCACACGATGTCACTGATGTCAGGCGCCGTGCACCCAAGCTCAAATTTCTTCAGGTTGAGGTCATGGATGAACGAAGGCTCACTCTCTTCCAGCAACCCTGCATGGGGTAATGGGGCATGTGGGCTGGGCAGAAGCCAAGGACAGCATCAGCCACCAGTGCAACAGGTTGACCAACACAGCGAAAGCTCCAGAAAATCCTGCGACCTGGCTGGCTGTCAGCACGCCAGACCCCAACTCCCCCACCTGGCAAAGACTGCCAGGCCATCTCCTCAGCCGCCGCCTTGATGTAGGGCCACAGCTTCTCCACCAGCTCCGAGAACCAATCCTCATCCTGCCAGGTCAACCCGGCGGCAAGAGGGACAGGTGGGATTGATTTCATGTCTGTTAGCCCTGGTGTCTGTTAGCCCTGGTAACAACAATGTTCATGCCCCGTAGACACCGCTACCGCCACACAAGCCCCAGCATTCAAAGAACCCAAGCACAGTGCTGCCCATCCTTGTCCCGGCTTAACTCAAAAGCCTCTCCTGCTCACCATGTCGGACGGTGCAGGGCCCCGGGTGCACGTCCTGGCTGGTGTGTTGGGCCCTGTCTGGGGGCCCTTTTGCGCGCTGGAAACCTCAACCAGGCCGCTCATCCGATCCACTGCCACACGGCGGCCTTTTCCACCGCCTGCACCAACACTGAGCCTCCGGGTGACATGAGACGACATTGGACCAGTAAGTAGCAGAACAGTGAAGCAGCTGCTGGCAACTTTCAGACTGGCATTCAGCTGGCGAGTAGGCACGCTGGAGGGACGGCATGCCAGATAGCAGGCAGGGAAGCACTGCACCTGGGGCGGATGCTCCAGGCGTGGGGACGAGTGCAGCAGTACCAGGCACGTGAGCCTGCTGATGGTCAGTAGCACGGACAGAGGCAACTGGAACTGTTGCATTGGTAACCGAGCTGGAACCGACGGTGACTGAAGTGGTCGCAGGTCGTACTGAGCTGTTGGGTGGTGGGACGTGCACCACAGGCGGGCTCTGGAGCGCTGGCTGCCTGGACGTCTGACTGGTTCCAATGCCATCGGTGCTGCCATTCCCCCCGAATGCTACCTGCTTGTCACCTGTAGACGCACTGGCTTCCTCATCTGTGACCTGCCCACCCACCGCCTGCATCACCACAGGCACAGCTGCAGCAACAGCCCCAGTTGCCAGCTCAACTGCCTGCTGAGCAGCTGTGGTGGTCGCTTCCACAGCCTTCTGCAGCATGCCAGGCCCTTGATCCTGCTGCGCTGCGAGCGCTTCATCTGCTGCAGCATCCACCTCCTCTCCCGCATCCCTCTCCTCAACCCGAGCTGGGCCCAACTGCTGCTCCTTCACCCGCACAGCCGCAGCACTGGAGGGGAGGATGATGGGCGGCTGGGGCGGAGGAGGCAGCTCAGCACCTTGCTCATCAAGATCTACTGGCTGGGTGGCGACAGCTGCCGACCAGCCGCCATCTGCGTTTGAAGCGTCCAGCCTCTGGCTGCCCACCAGCCCCGGTGTTGAAGGCGCCAAGGTGGCGGACATTGCTTGGCCGCTTGTCGAGGTCTGATCAAGGCCTGCCGGTGCTGACTTGCCTAGCTGCGGCATGAGGGAGCGGCGGCTGCTTCTGCCGTTTGCGTCGCCCATCTGGGTTCCTGCACCGCTCGGGGGCAACGGGGGGTGGCGTAAGTGGCCAACCAGTTTTCATCCCCTCGGACAGCTTAGCACATACTCCAGGCGGCTCTTCTTGATTGAAAAGCACTCTTCTCCTTCACTGGGCCACACACCTGTCACGCCACTGCAAGGCCTGCAACAACTAGGATGCTGTGTCTAAGGTTGCACTGCTGTCCGCTGGCATAGGCTGTGCCAAACGTAACCGCCCGCCATTTAACTCCATTTACTTTGCCGCCTTGGTCTACCGACGCGACATCCAGCGACGTCAGTCAGCTTCAGGTCAGGAGCCACCTGGGCTTTCAGCTTTCTCAGCACGCAAACAAGCGGCGTCAGCAGATCTTCCTGTCACATTATGGCTCCTGAATCACCTACAGGCATGGGCCAATCTTGGGCGCAGGAGCTAGTGGGGTTCAGGACAGCTCGAGCCAAGGCGGCATGGGCGGTGGCGGCAGGCCTGGCGGCCTACCTGTGGATCAGGCCGGCAGGCAGCGGGAGGGCTGCCGGCACGGCAGGTGGAGACTATGGCTCTGGGCCGCACAGTGAGAAAGGTGCTGGTCAGGATCGATCTTACGAGCAGCTGCCACTGGGTGAGCGGCAGGAGGGAAGTGGCTCTCCACGCCAGTAGGCCTACCGGCCAACGGCAGCAGCAATTGGAACTGAACAGCGCACCGGATGCCGCACAAAATACTCACTGCAGTGCACAATTTTATGTGCTGAAATGGTTGTCTCAATCCCACAAATGCAAATGCAACTATATAGCAACTGTTTGCAGTCACAAAGGCAATCCAGTGGGTTCTTCTTTGGCAGCGGCGTCGTTGCACTTTCAGGGATGCCAAGCTAGCATCGCAGAGGAAGAGAGAGGTGCAGCTAGGTGTGGCTTTATAGGCATGTTGTCTCGCAGGAACCATGCCTGATGCTTCTGCCGCACAAAAGCAGCAGCACTTGGTCAGCTTGTCAACTGCATCATGTCCCAGCAGGTGCACCTGCTTCCAGCCAGGGCAGGCGCCCTAAGATTTCACATGACACATTTCAGGTACCTGATGATGGTGAGGCATGTATCTGATGACTGAGGCATGTGACAAGATCAGCATCCTGGGCAACAATGCTGCCTTTGGCGTGCTGCCCCTGGTGGCCTCAGGCACCCTCCTCAGTGCAACGGGGACTGTTTGTAAATTAGGGGTGCTAGCTTCGACGTGGAGCCAATATGTCAATGCAGACATCTGCCGTTCACTGAAATACAGCGGGAACCTGAGTGATTGCAAGTACCACCAGCACCTGGAGACGACCGGTGCTCGCAGTCACACTAGTCTGGAGTAGTAATCCCATTTATGACTGATTCTGTATTTTTACTCAAACACAAGCTCCTTCCGGTAGGCTTCTATATGCTCTAATTGTTCAAGTTGTGCGAGTGCCAGGCGACAGCGCACTCGACATCTGCCACCATCTGCCGACAACTGGGGGCCACTGCCGCCCCAGTGGCTGGCGCCCTGCTAGCCAGCGTTTGCCGCTAGGAGCCTCGCGAAGTACCCAACCTGGCAGCAAGCCGGCGGGTATTCTGCAATGTAACGAACCGTTTGCCCATCCCTTGGCGGTGCAGCGTGGGAGACCATAGCGCTGCGGTGCACTCGCCATCTGCCACCAACTGCTGCCTGCTGGTGACACAGCACTAAGGTGGTCATCTTGTCTAGACCAATACCACACCAGTTTGGCAGCCACCGAACTTCCTTCTGTTGGTGCAAAATTGATATCACTTCTGCTTATTTATATACTTGACTCAAAAATAGAGCTTGAGAGACAGATTAGGCATGTGCTCATGAGGTTTTGGGAAAAGTAGGGAATCCATCGATGTGATGGCCATGCACTGTTATTAATATGAAAGGGTGGAAGAAAATGGCAGTACAAGGCAGCATTGCTGCGCATCTGCTACAAGGCACATGGATATATATTATGCGGGATGCATCGATTCATGAAACTTAAGAGCGTTCTGCAGCAATCGCTGTCATCTCATCCTCTCTACAACTGAATACATGCAGCTGATCCCGGCGCCCATAGCATGCTCGCCACGAACAAAGGAGGCTGCACCACCGCCAGACGATCAGAAGTTGGATAGGTCACGCCCAAAGACCTGGGTCTTCAGCCAGTCGAACAAAATGAGCACGCGGTTGCGGAAAGAAACCTGCTTGGTGATGTACACAGACCTGCATGGCAAAAAAACAGTCCATGGCACAATGTTGGTGGCTGTCGCAACATCAGAACCACTTTGGGCCCAGAGGAATCAGAATAGACTTGATGCATTTGCAGCTACTGGTGGTGGATGCGTAATTGAATGGTTTGGAAGCTGTGCACAGCCAGGAGGCGTCACACTCACTTCCACACCAGGAACGCCAGAGATCCTGAAAGCTTCAGCTTACTGAAGGGGAGCTGAATCTGCACAGGGGAGTTGAGGAGGGGACACCTCTGGGTTCCGACCAGCAGCACGCCACCAAAGGAGCCACGCCAAAACAGCAATTACATTATTGGGCATGGCAGCACCATGACTGACAACTGTGGAGGGTCAGGCGAATACGCAAGCAGCACCCAGGCAGCCAACTTCTGCTCGTTGCCTTAGACCGACATACCTCTGTCAGAGCGCGGTCGTCACCCACATATGCCATGATGCCCAGGTTGAGGAACTCAACTGCAGCCAAGGGTAAGGTGCACATGTGGTTGAACCTGACTCATTGCGATATGACGTCGCCAGGAAGCACGGCAGAAAGTTGCAGCCAGTGCCACGGCTGGAACACGAAACACTTGATGTTGCAGACAGGACGCATCACCCACTCACATGGCTTTTTGTAGTACATGAGCTGCGGGCCCTGCAGTATCAGCGTATGGGAGGAGTGGAACTCAGCAATTAACCCGGAACCGGCAGTTGTCCAACCCCAAGGTGCAGCAAAAACAGGCCAGCAAGCCAGCAGCAACCCAGCGAACAGACCGCGTAGCTGCCCTGCCATAGTTACCCGAGTCGGTCTGGTCTTACCTCTTCTCCTCCCTCTTCATCGGCCAGCGTGCTGCCGAGGGTGGCAAACAGCTGCTGACCAGCCAGCAGGTAGTTTGCGGGCTTGCAGGGCGGCGGCTGCGGAACAAAAGGCACACAGCTGTTCTAGGTTAGTGCTCAAGAGCGCCAGAGCGCCAATGGCCGGGGAAGGGGCGGTAGCACAACAAAGGGGGGGGGGACTCAATCACTGTCATACAATGCAGGTCAGCGGACATGCAGGGTTTGCACGTAATGCAGCCGCCTGGACTCAATCACTGTCATACAATGCAGGTCAGCGGACATGCAGGGTTTGCACGTAATGCAGCCGCCGCCACCAGGCGTGCCTGGTCCAGCCCGCCAGTCAGGGGCATAAATCCGCGGTTGATCATGTGAGCGGCGTAGGCGCCTTGCTGGCCCGCCACCTGCACACAATATGCGACACAGCCAACATGTTGCACAGCCCGCTCGCAAGGCTTGAATGCTGGCAGCAGCGACCTCGAATGATGCACAGCAGTCTAACCACATGGTGGAATCAGAATTACAAACTCCCTATGAGCAGCCACAGCACTGCCTGCTGGCTGGGCAGCACCTCCGCTTGCCTGAGCGGTGGTGGGGAGGCGATCTCCCACAATGAGCGAGCAGTCGCCTATTGCCAGCACATCCCTGGCGCCAATCACCCTGCATAACCGCCATCCGAGATGATGCAGCAGCAGAACGGCAGGCAGGGTGAGACTGACGGGAATATTGGCAGCAGGAGAGATGCAGCGTTGGTGGCGGCAATTGACTGGAGGTGACCGTAAATTTAAAGCCGTTCTTTCCAGCTGGCCGCAATTTACAACGGCAGCTACTTGACTAGTTGCAGCCAGCATTCACTGCATGTAACAGGCATGTTTGGTGCTCTTCACTCCCCCATACAAGGGCAGCCATCCACTCAACCATCCATTTGAGGGGTTCAGGGCAGCACCTGAGGAAGGGGTCCACCGCCAGCTTGCTCAGCCGTCCACCCGGCTGGTGCTGCGCCTGCTCCTCTATCTGCGCCGCCAGCTGCTGCACCAGGGGGCGTGGCGCGTTGCCTGCACTCCACACACACACACCATACTTGATCTGCTCGCCGCCTTGAAGGGTGATGGTGTCCTGAGTGACCTGCAGGCACAGGCACAGGGGGGCGTGGGGCAGAGTGGACGCCCTGATAGCACAGGGGAGGGTAGACACAACAACACACGTGGACCAGTGTTCAATCTGAATGGGATGCCCTTTGCCCCAACTGTGCCTGTGCTACAAACATGCTCGCCATCACAGGTGAAAAGCGCAGTGTCGTGCTCGGCTGAAGGCCCTGGGTGCTGCGACAGACGCACCTCTGTCACACGCACGCCCGTCCGGACCTCCACACCCACGCGCTGGAAATTATCCAGGGCATGCCGCTGCATCCTACGCAACAGCAAGCGGCGGCACACAGATGCAACCACTGCATGGTCAGGCCACTCTCACATACACATACATAGTAGAGCAGCCAGGTCCAGGCATAACCAACACAAACGCTGCCGCTTCCTAAACCTGCAGAAGTTGAAAATGGCGTACTTTCCCTCTGCACCATTACTCACAAATGCAGTGCCCCCGCAACTCACTTTTCATCAAACTGTGAGAGGATTGTCTGAGCGCTGTTGAGCAGGGTGACGCGAACGTAAGGCATGAGCTCGGGATACTTCTTCCTCAAATCCTCGCGTAGAAAATCGCTCAGCGTACCCGCAAATTCCACACCTGCCACAAGGCAGGGCAAGCTAACAGCCGACCAGTGGGTGTGGCAGGTTTTGATGGCAGGAAGGATTGGTGCAACGACAGCAGCCAGGCCGCATAGAATTCTTGTTGGTGGCCCTTCCTGACTCGGAACCGTTGTATCAGTGCTAGCTCAGCCATTACAGCAGCGTGATTGACGCACCTGTAGGCCCCCCTCCCACCACCACAAAGTGCAGGGCTGCAGCTGTGCCCTCCGCGCTTGTGCTAGGCAGCGCCGCCAGCTCAAACTGCGCCTGGATACGCTGACGCAGCTCCACGCTGTCTGGGATCTGCAAAACAAATCAGCCCGTCTACAGTAACTTTGTGACCAAGAGTGGGTGTTTCACCACGCAACCTACCGGGCATGTAGATGGGCAGAGCAGGGACGCAGGTGGATTGGCAATGCAAACATCCAGAGTGGCATGTGAGCAGGCATGCAACCAGCAAAGTACCATGGCAATCCCAGGACCTGCCTTCACAGAGCCTACACGGTGCCCCATCCCTGTCTGCTGCCCCTGAAACTCTGCCCCATGTGACACCCACCTCCTTCATGAAGAAGCAGTGCTCCTGCACCCCGGGTGTGTTGAAGGTGGCGGGCTGCTCCCCCACAGACACAACCAGTATGTCGAAGGGAATCTCAAACTGAGGCAGCCGCCCGTCCTGGTAGGGGTTCTTGCCCGTGCAGTAAGCCACCTGCAAGTGGCAGCCCTTTGGATTGGAGCACCCCCTGAATACAAACCAACTCCGCAGGGGGGGCTGAGGTGTCCCTTGGGTTCAAGCTCATGCAATAACTGTAAGGGAACACGCAAGCTTCGGCGGACCGCCTTGGTTGTAACAACACCTTAACCAGTGACGCAACTGGAAACCGCTCTTCAACCCTTAGTTTGAGGGCTAACAACATGGACTGTGGACAATTCCACCCACCTTCTCCTCCAGGTCCACCCTGTCGCACACCGCTTCAAAGTAGCCCACAAAGGGGTTGGCCACACGCACCGGCTCCAGGAGAGAGCGGAACTCAACAGTGCCAACAGCCGTGCTGCAGGTGGCAACATGGAAAAGGTTGACACGGGGAAGGCAGGAGGGTAACAGGGCGCCGAGGTTGAGGCATGGGAGCCGGTAGGGCAGCAGAACGTCATCAAAGAGGATTGGAGAGATGGGTGGAGAGATGGTGCGGCGGCAACATAACAGCCAGGGTTGGGAGCACAGCGTGGGGCTGCAATGCTGGCCGGTAGATCAAGATGAAACCCAGGTGAAATCCTGGCAGCCTCACCTGGGTAGCATGGGCGTGAAGAGGAAGTAGTTGCGGGGGCTGACACACACCACCTCGTACGTGTCCGTGTCTATAACCTGCAGAGCATGGCAAGCACAGGAGAAATCAGCCAGGTGGCATGAAGGGTGGTAGCAGGAGAACAGAGCAGGTGCCTGCGGGTGGTAGCACGAGTCAAAACAGTTCGGAGCCAAATGTCTGAGTCAGCTGGTTGCTGACGGAGCATGCTTGGCAGGATTCATTTCACGCCAGCTGGCGAGTCCATTAGCACGACCTGTAAGTGCACCTGCACCTGCACCACTAAGCACATACACTGCCAGTCCTGCGATCCACTCCTTCTCCTGCCTTTCCAATGTTGACGCACCTTCATGAGTGAGTGCGCACCCCAGCCGCTGCCCAGCACCAGCACCACCGGCTTGTCTGCCTGCAGGCGCAGCCTTCCATTCTTGCCGATGAGCTTGTCAAAAGCCTTGGTGGAGGGCAGGTCCTGGATGGCGCGACCCAGGTGCCGCCCTATGTCCTCAGCGCTCTCAATGAACTGGTCCCTGCAAGTTGACGTGACATGATGTGAGGCGGGTACGGGAAGGCTGTAGGGAAAAGACATGGTATCAGAGCCAGACATACAGAACTTCCTTGCAATATTGACTGACAGCCTGCTTTGCCAGCACTTGTGAGTTGCACTAGAAGTGTGTTGGTCGCAATGCATAGCAACTGGGTTGCGCAATGCGGCGCACCATGCCACTGCCGTCCAGCTGCGCTGCATTGGCCATTCCATCTTGCGCGGCTTGGTGCGTGGGCGCAGCGCCAGCACATCAAGCTCGGTCAGCGGCCGATCTACTCCTGGCTTGGCCGGCTTGCGGGCCTGCATTGTTAGGCATCACTAGGAGACGTCATACAGCATCAAAGGGCATTATGTGTGACTTGAAAGCCCTGCTGGTGGCAGAGGTGGTTGAGAAAGGGCAGGTCTGGGACCAAGGGCAGCGGGTGGCAGCAAGGCCGCGGTGTTGGCGTCGGCCGGCAGCCAACCCTGCTGCCGCAAAATGGGTTGGCGCCCTCGCTGTTTAAACTCACCCCAGAGGGCTCTGGCGCGGAATCTGGGGGTGTTTCTGTGCGCTGCTCTTTCGTTTCCCGCGCCCGAGTCACGAGGCTTCCCTGACGGCGTCGTGAGACCGCATTCCGCCGCAGCAACGAATGCGACTGCCTCTTGCCCGTCAACAGACAATTGCTTTGCATTCTGTGTAGGCCTTCAAAGGCGCACGCGCTTTCAAACTATGATCGTTTAAGGACCGTGACTATGGACGCAATGGGTAAATAGTCAGTCGCAGGTAAATACATGAAAGCTCGCCGCACTTGGCATTGGCGCCCTGCCATGGCGGACTGCGCTGGCAAACTCCTGTTCTCCTGTTCTTGTTCTCTGGCAAACTCCTAATCTTATTTAATTGTCTACATATCTCTCTCTACAAGGAGCAGTGAGCGCGGGTTGGGGGGCCATCGAGGAGCGGGATGTACTTGCGGTTGTTTGCAGTGGTAGTGAAGGTGGGGTGGGACTTGAGTTGCTCCGTCTGGCCGCAGCTTATGTTGCACCACCGCAACCGCAACCATGCCCAGCTGGAGTGGCGCCGCAACCGCAACCATGCCCCGCTGGCGTAGCATGCAGCCGCACCGCTGGAGTTGCTGCAGCAAGCACAACTGTGCTCAGCAGGGGTAGCAAGGCTGAGATGTGGCGGTTTTGAGTTATTCGCACGTGATTGAAAGCTGGTCACGGCCCTTAGCCTCCGTGTGGCCCTACTTGCAAGCTTTGGACAGCCTGTGAAGGACTGAAGGTCAGACACTGCCTTCGGTGAGCAAATGATGAAGTGCTTGGTGCTTGGTATTATATGTATCAAAGGATGTCAGCGAAGGAAACTTACATTGGGTGAATGGCGCATAACTGGCGGAAGAGAAGCCTCACGCCAGCTTTATCAATACCATGTCACACTGTGGCCGCTTGTGCTTAAAGGAATACATAGTGAGGGCTTCACTGCGGGCTATGCCACTAAGATCGCTATGCATACCAGCGTCTGCCAAACAAGAGAAGGTGGAACGCAAGGAGGAGGATCAATCAGCCTCACATCGGCTCGCAAAAACAACTGATATCAAATGTCTCATTGGCACGCCATCTCTGAACACAATCAGCAATATCTATTGGTGCTGCAGGCCGGCCAATCATTCCCTGCGCTGTGCCCTTGCATCAGTGCAAGCTCAGCCCAGCAGCTTGATGTGCACTCGAACCCGCAAGGAGGCTCCCCAGGCATAGGGGCAGGACCGCCGGACTTCCGCAATCACCTGCTCTGTTGTCAAGTGCTGCAGCTGCAACCCATCTGACTCCATGTGCCTGACGGTGAGGGCCCCTGCTGATTCAGCTGCACTGATGTAGCCAGGTGTTAGAGCACCGCTGCTGCCCACGCTGCCAGTTGGGCTGACAGCCACCGGGGCACCTGAGCTTGCACGGCGTAGACTGTGACTTTGGGACCTTGCACTAACTGGTGCCTCTGCCACAGCCGCCGCAACTGCAGCGCTAGGAATGCTGCCGCTACTGGAAATGCTGAGCCTGCTGGGCTGCCGCGTGGGACGTGGTCCACGAGCAGTGTCTGGCCGTGCTGCTGCCGCCACGGGGCCAATTGATGCCGGGTAACGACCAACTCCAGCAGGCGTAGGTGACGAGCTGCTGCCTGCCAGCGCCGCTGAGCTGCCTGCTGGTGCCCAGAAGGCTGGTCCGCCCCAGTGGATGTGCATGGCCTCCAGGCGTTGCGCATTTGTCTGCCTCCATTCAGCCAGGCTGGTCTTGCCAAGGAAGCAGAAGCGCACATCTGCACAGAGTGGGGTTCAGGGCAGCATACTGAGCCACGGCTGTTCACAAGCTTGAACATGCTTGCTAGGTTATACGATCCCCGTAGCTGGCAATGCCCAGGCACCCCGCCCAGGACCTAACAGCCACCCACCTGCCGCTGGCTGCAGGGAGGCCCTGAAGGGCTCCTGGAAGAGGGAGAACGGGGCGCATGAAGCGTATAGCTCAAAGCGATTGTGCCGCGGGCTGGCAGACAGGACTGCCCACCTGCACCGTGCAATAGAGGCAACGGCACAGTCTGCTGAGTGCAAGGGTTGGAGGAACTGGCATACACATGTGCCAGACGTTGACTGGGTGGTGGGCTGTAGGCAGCGGGAATACAGATAAGGGGCATGAACCCGAACAGGAGCGTGAGCAGGCGCACATGTTGCGACTTGCGACGCAAGTATACTAACCAGCAGTAGCCGCCGCAATACACTGCCGGCGACTGCTGCTGCTGGGGGCGACCCTGTGCCAGTGCCGACTGCTGAAGCTCAAGGAAGTCGTACAGGTCGAACTGCAAAGCGGGCGGGTGTCTTGGGCATGGTTGGGTGGTTATGCGGTTGGGTGGGCATTGCTTGGGGGAGAATGAGGTGGTGGGAGTAGGAAACGGGGCAACTGTGTGCACTCTAAATAGCCGTGGCTGCAGGGCACAGCCATAAGTCTAAAGCAAGCCAATGCGTATCGCTATGCCTACAAACTCATTGGCGGAGTGGTGGACAGCTGGGCTGTCACGGAGTTGACAGCACGTCCTGGTTCAAAGTCATATAGTTAAACTACTGGTGCATATGGCCACGGTGCTGTGGTTCGCATCCATAGACTTGATGCCGACTCACCTCCGCTGTGAAAGAGAACCTGCCGTCTAGCGAGCGCGGCGGCCGTGCCGGGCGCAGCCCACTAGCTGCCACAAACTCAGCCGCCCACGGCAGGTTGGCGGCCATGCAGCGCAGGAAGTCGGCGGCCAGGGGCCGACGCCACACCAGCGCTGCCAACGCCTGCTGCTGTTCTGCATTGGTAGCCCTCCGCTGCTGCTCTAGCCACAGGTTTGCCAGGTCAAACACTGCAATTGCCAGATCACAACAGCAACACGACAGAAGGGGAGGTATGAGCTCTTGAAGCAGGATGGTTTGGGCAGCTTTGTGGTCCTCATTGCTTGAGAAAGCAAGGCTTATGGCCCGAGCCGGGAGCAGTTTGTTTTAAGTAACAGAACCATGCATCAAACGCAGTGCCAGGATTAAGAGGCACATGTGCGCACGTGTTTCCCCACGATCACAGGGTCCATTCTCAAGCAGCCAGGAGGACACCTCGAAGGGCAGACGACAGAATCGCTGCAGGGTGGGGCAGAAAGGGAACGTGCAGTAAGGCAGGCATTTGGTCCAGCAAATGGAGGTGCACCATCCAGAGGTTGTTGATAAAGGTCTCGCCACACATGTAGTAGTAGCCATTTCGCCACCACTGCATGCACTTGCCTAGCCCAGCCCAGCCGTGATGGCCAAACCTCTCCCCGCCACTTTGCAGGACAGCGCACCTGGCAGGCCCGCTCGCTTTCCAACACCCGTTCCAGCCCGCTGCCCAGGTAGGTCATCAGCTGGCTAGACAGCAGCGACTGCAGCTGCACTAGCGCCCCAGAGCGTGCAGGAAGTGGCAAGGGCAGCAGCAGCTGGAGCAGCAGAGCCACACAGCGCTCATAGCCCAGCTGCGGGGAGAGGCCTGGAGCACAGAGCAAGGGAGATATGGTGACTAAGCAGATGGGGTCGATGGCTTGTAATGGTGCTGCTGTAATGTGATCGCAGGGAGGCGGGAGCTGAGGGGGCACATGCTTTTGTCCGAAGAAACGTCTGCACATCTGCTGTGGCATGTTGTCTCACTTGTGAACGCTTCGCTGCCCAGGCTGTCGGCATAGACCAGCAGCCTGGCCAGGCGGTGGCGGTTGACGGGCAGCTCACCCGCCTGCACAGACAGTTGTGGAGTAGGAACTGCTGCAGTGAATATCTCTACCTGCTGACCATGCTGGTTGATTGAGCACCATGTGCAGAGACGTCCCTAAGAGAATCTGCGCAGGAGAAACTCTTGTTGCCACGCACAGGTCCCATTGCACATGGGCCAACTCTTCATGAAGCACATAACCGCCTGCTCGGACATGCAAGAATGTAAGACATGGTTGTGCGCTTACAGAAACAAAAAAGGTGCAGCACACCTGCAGGAGCAGCTGCAGGTCCTCTGCTGCCCGATGGCTGTCGCGAGCGGATGGCTGTGGCGAGCAGAGTTGCACCGGCGCGGTGAGCTGGCGAGGAGACCTGTGTGGATGGACAGCAGATTGATGTTGCATAATGTTGCAATACTACGCCTGCAGTTTACTTTTGTGGGTGTTGCAGCAGGCGGCCACTCAGTGATAGCATGTGCAGCCCACACAAATTGACCGGCTGCAAGGGAAAACTGCAGGCAAGAAATATGCAGGAAATACAACAAGACAGCAGACACTCACGGGAGGTCGTCTGTGGAAGGCAGGGAGTCGGAGCTTTCTGATGAGAAGGCCTCCTGCCCTCCCTTCGCCGTTGAGCTTGGTGCGGGCCCTAGTTGACGGGCATACTCTCCAAACCCATCGAGGCTGCTCAGGTCTGAATCCGCCTCTGACAAAGTGTCGCTGCCTCCGTCTGTCTCAGTGCGCTCCCTGGCAGAAAGCTGGGGCTGAGTTGTAAACCGCCCAGACAGGCGCAGCTGCTGCTCCATGAGGCCCGTCAGGGTGGGCTGGTACGCCTGCGTGCGCTGGGCGTCGCTGCCACCGGTTCTAGGGCTGTTGAAAACATCCTGAGCTGTCTCTCCCTCCCCTGGGCGGCGCCCTCTTGGTGTCAGCATGCGCCCTGCCGCAGACACCAGCTTCCTCAGTGAGGCTGCTCGACGCGGTGTTGATGCGCCATTACCCCGAGGTGACTCGAGAGGTGCGTTCAACGCCGTAAGAGGCAAGGCAAGCGAGGAGCTGGCGTCGGGCTTTCTGCCCCGCGGTGTAAGCACCCGATCCAGAAGTTTCATGGTGATGCGGGGCGGACATGGAGCGCCCCTGATCATGGACCAACTCCAGGAAATCGAAATTTGAAGACTGGCAAGGGGCATAGCAGGCACAACATGCCACGTGTGCCTGTGCTAAGCATTCGCGCTATGCCTGGCGTGTAGATGAAGCGTGTCTCGCAAGCGTTAGTCTTGAAGTTCCTTCCATCGTGGTTGGTGCGCACATTTGATCGATGGTGGTGAGCCAGGCAGCTTCGTTCGCTGTCAGGCTCATGCTATCGTGCATATTGCACGCGGCAGATGTATCTGTGCACAGCGCAGCTGGGTGTCGCCCGCTTGAGGGACCGGCCAACAGCGGCGGCGCTCTGCTGCCTAGCGCATGCCGGTTGCGCAGTATGAGCAAGTTTGCAACTTTCCGCTGGTCCTGCTTGCCACCCTTTCCTGCCATCACAGTTTATCTTGCTCTGCATCAAGCTGGAGGAGATGGAGAATGTGGAATCCGTCTCTTTGCCCCCTGGAGCACACTATGTCATGACGGTAAACTACTTTCGCTGTCGCTCCGCAGGCATCGGGGCTGCGCCATCAGCCTGCTGGCATGCTCTGCAAGCACCTCCTGTTTGAATACATCTAATGTCAGGCCCGGCTGTTCGTGCTATTCCTCCATAGAAAAATTTGTTGGTGCTTTCCTCCCACCACCTTATAATACGGTGGGTGTGGGACGCGCTATTTTAATGCAGGTAAAGAACAGCGTTGGCGAGGATGTGCGGGAGGATGTGGTGATTGACCCAGCGGAGCAGCATGACCTTGACAACAGCAGAGGCACAGCGAACTTTTGCCTAAAGTGGGACCGCAGCGCTAAGCACCAGGTGGGTATGGGACCTTGCGAGCAGGGCACTTGGCAACGCGTGGAGGTGTGGGGTTTGGGAGCTGGAAGAACTGTCGTATGATGGAGGGAGCCCTGTGTGGGCTGCAAGACCTCCTACTCCTCGCTCTCGTGCCAGGCAGGCAGCTGCAGCCCATGTGGTTTGTGCACTGCAACCGGCACAACCGCTGCTGCGCCCACTGGGTTTGGTGCAGGCATACTTGAATGTGGAGACCGTGAAGGGTGTGACGCGAAATATCACTGCTGATGACGCCAACAAGGTGCGCTGTCATTGGTGTCACTTTCTTGGCAGGGAGGTGCATGTAAAAACACCGGTTCCGGTGCCAGCTTACAGGGATTTGAATGAAAAACGGACCCCCCCCCCTCCTGCTGTGCACCTGCAGTTTGTGCCGGTGATGGGTTTTGAGTGCCGGGGTCTTGAGCCCGTCAGCTACAAGCCGGGTGTTTTCCTAGTAAAGAGCAAGGGGGGCCAGACATTTGAGGCGGACCTGAGCGAGGGGTGAGCCGCCGCCAACAGTGCTGCCAACACGTTGTTGTGCCGGCATCTCCCGCCAGCCGCCTGTTGGTACATGTCTAAGCTGACAAGAGGCAAGGTGGAGTGTTTGTTGGTGTTTGACTCAGGCCAGCTGTAGGGACGTCCTTCGATTCTTGCAGCCCATGCAGGTCATACTGCTGTACATCTTACTGCTAGATCCGCTGATGCCCACCATGTTGTCCCTGCCCCCAGCATTATTGTCCATTTGTCACTGCATTGTTGCTGTCGCTGCTGCCACTTGGCTTACTCCTGGTTGCCACAGCTGCAACCTACTGCGGGTTGTGTTGCCATCCATTGCCAGAAATCAAAGGTGCCCAGGCTGGTTGTGCACTGCCTGAGCAGTGTGGGAAGTTGTAGAGAACCCCCACCCACACACCCGGCCACCCCCCCCTGCGGCTTCCTGCTGCTTACCATTATCCACTGGTGCTGTCCCACCCCCTTGCCGCAGTGAGTGGGCTGATTTTGATGAGAAGTTGGGGGAGTCTGTGTCCATCATGGGCGTGGATTCGAGCTTTAAGACGCACAAAAAATGACAAGTTTGGTTTTGGGAGTGGCACAAGATCTTTTGCCAGTGGCAGGTTTGCTGCAGCATCACGCAACGATGCGCCAATGCCCCATGGTGTTTGCACCTACCCAGCGATGCCTGGTCTTTGATTAATTTAATTTGCTAAAAGGAGTCAGCAGGAGTATATTGCTGCTGTCGACAAACGTTCCTGATAAGAACTGTTTGCTTGTATCCCTGAGAGGGCTGTGTGAAACACCAAGACCATTCTGTGGCAAGTGATGCGCCCACTGATAGCCCCTTTCTCAACTAACAGACGTGCAGCTGTTGTACTTGTCATGTTGCGCATAAGCATTGTGGTGCTGCAACAGAGATAAGAACGTCTGCAGTCCTTGCCATGCTACGCTGACCGCAAGCTCTGCAGAAATGCAAAGTGCGCTGTTTGAGCTGTCAGCCCCGCACACCCCAGTCGGCTTGGTGCAGGCGAGCCAGCTGCTGGCAGGCACAGTCCATGAGAGCCTCCACCTCGCTGCAGAGCAACGCCAAACAGAAGGTGACAGGGTATACCTTCGTTGGTATTGGGCAAATGGTGGAGGGCAAAGCGGGAGAGGGGGCCAAGCTGGGTCCAAGGCCAAGGTTAGCAGACCTGCTGTTAGCTGGAACCTCAAAACCTCGAGGAGACAGGAGGCGCGCAAACGCTAAGCATTCACACCAACGGTTGTGTAATCTTGGAGCAGAGATGGTGGGGCATTGAAGGTTATCGTGCTGCAAGCCTTCCTCCTGCCTGTTCCGGCTGTGCGGGTGCTGCTAGCCCCAGCTGCCAACCAGTCTACATGGCTTGTGACCTGCTCTCCCTGCCCCTCCCCACCCCCCTTTCACCCACCTGCGCTGCCGCCGCCGCTTTGCCAGCCATGCCAGATCCAGGGGCTGGGCCAGCGCCGCCTCCCACTCCAGCTGCACCCTCAGCATCCAGTGGGAGCGAAGCACGGCTGGCGCCACGTCACACAGCGCGGGCACACAGCTGGAGAGGGCGCCGCCGCTGGCATACACGCTCGCCACTGCTCCTGGGCTTGCAGGGCCGCCAACGGCACCCATGGCAGTACCGGTGCTGCTAGTTGTACTGCAGGCTGCCAGCATGGCGTCAGCCTGTTGAGCCAGCTGGTACCGCTCTTCCTGGCTGCTGGCGGCGGCATATGCGGCATGAGCCTCCCCGGTCAACAGGCAGGCTGCCACACCGCAGCTGCCGCCAGCCGCGGCGGCTGCTCCTCCCACAAGTTCAAACGCCCCCGCCGCCTCCGTTGCTCCTGCGGCTGCCGCTGACAGCGGGCGTGACTGCAGGGCTTCTTGCTGCGGCTGCACAGCATCCAGCTGGCTCGCCTCCGTTCCTGCCAAGGCTGTCGCCACATCTTGCCCAGCCTGCTGTTGGCCCTCCACTTGACCAGTCTGCTGCGCAGCTGGAATGTGCGGGTGCAGGGCAGCATCCACCGCAGCCAGTAGGTCGCCCATGTACTCCAGGCTGAAGTGGCACTCCAGCGGCCGACGCGGCTGGAACTGGACGCCCCTCACAAACCTGCCGCCCTCCCCCTGCAGGCTTGAATGGGAGGGGGGGGTTGCAGGTGGATGCTGCATGCAGAGGTGTGTGGTGGTGCTGGCGTGCAGGAGGCGCATACTTGATGGTGCTGAGGCCAAAAGGGGAGAAGGCTGAGGGGTGTTGGTGCTCGTTGGAGCTGCACAACGCATGGTGCCAGCAGATCGAAGCAGAGCAATCACAAAGCGGGCAGGCAAGAACACCTCTGCCTGAAATCCATCAGAGCAGAGCAGGCCAGCAGGCAGTTACACTGGCGGGCAGGGCACCAGCAGGGCAGCCGCTCACCTCTGACACCGCACGGCGATGCATGTCGAGCAGTACAGGTCGCGCCGCCCTCAGCGCCTGTACCGCCTCGCCCTCGTTGGGCACCTCACCCGCCCAGCTGGCAGCCTGCCTCAGCTTTCCTGCAGGCAGGTCACAAGCGCCGGGGGGGTCTTAGAAGGCTGCTCACGACACACAGGGGGCTACAACACAGGGGTCAGCTATCATGCAACAAATATGCAGCTCACGGATTGGTAACTTGGCCGAGGGCTAACTGCACATTCCAGCAGAAATGCCTCCCATCGCGTGATATGCCTTTAATCAACCTGACAGCCCCCACCCTTTCACCTCCACCCCAATACCCAGCGGCCCACACTCACCCACTACCAACTGCCACACGCCAAACGCCCCTGACCCACACCTGCCAGCACATCTAGCATCTTCTCGCAGCACCGCACTGCAATCACGTCCACACCCCAGTCCATCTCGCTGTCGTCAACTGCGCCCACACCCTGCCCTTCACCCAGGCCCTGGCCGCCATTCCGGGTACCCTACAGATGCGGAAAGATGGGCAGCCAAGCACATGTGAAAGTGTAGTGGCCCACCTCATTGGCGGCAGGGATGCACCACGATCAGCAAGCAGCGGCTCCGCATAACGGGTGGCTAACGCCACAGCAACCGTCGCAGCAGGGGCAGGCGGCATGCTCCCATCTGGCAGGTTGAGTAGGGCGGCTGAGCAGCAGGAGGCGGAGGCAGCAGCTACGCCTCACCTGTGCCTCACACAGCCACGGTGCCTCCCACCCTGCTTGCTTCTCAGCTAGGGTGTTGGGCCTACAGGGAGTGGGGGTGGTTGATTGGAGTGGTTGGTGGGGGCTGGAACGGGAGAGACGGAGGCTGTATGACGGAGGGCATTTGAAGGGGGGGGGCAGAAGGGGTGGGTGGCAGCACATACGGGAGAGCACGGCAATCAACAGGTATACCGGTATTGTGTGCTGACATCACCTGGCGGCAAACCTCCTCGTGGCCAATGCAACCTTCCGCTCCACAAAACACGGCTACTTACTGCATGCAGACCAACACTCCCCCAATTCCGCAACTAAACCTCCACCGCACACCGTTGCCCACATATCCATCCCCATCCCACCTCCTCAGCAGGAAAGCGCTCATGACCCATGTGTCGGCTTTGTCGGGGGGCAGGGCTTCCTCGGGGAACACATTCAGGTGCTGCACACCATAATACCGTGTGGTGATGGTGATGGTGACGGAGACAACGGTGGTAATCGTGACGATGTTGGTGATGGGGGAAATGTGGTGCAGTTTGAGTCGGGGGTGTGGGCAACGACCAGGATTGTATGAGATGTGATGTATGGGAGGTTCATTCAAAGCTGTGTGAGGACGGTGCAAGCGTCACAGCAACAACAGGCATTACTGCAGCAGAAAACTTGGTGCAGGCCGCGGATGCATGGCACATGTTGTGCCACAGGGCTGAGTGCCTACCGAGTAGAGGCATGCCACCTTCTCCATCCAGTAGCAGCTGCCCAGCTCCCACAGCAGGTCAAAGTCGTTGCAGGAAACCTGGGTGGGTGGCGTGTGTGTGGGGGAGTGTGTTTTGGGGTTGGGAGAGTAAGAACACGGCAGGATACAGCTGGTGCATCAAGGAGACCGGCAGGGAGGGCCAGGTGATGTCAGCAGCCAACCAGTCACCACCCATGCAGCAGTGTGACAGGTGGCACCTACCCCAGCCCAGCCCTGCCGCAGTACTGGAACTTACTCCGCCCCTACATGTACCCTACCCCACCCCACCCCACCCCAATCCAGTCCACTCCCCCCCCGCCCCGGCCACCCGGCCCCACCTTGAGCGCTGGCGGTGAGCAGGCCACCGTGCCAAATGAGATGAAAGCGTGCATGGACTGCTCACACAGCTCACACAGCGTAGCATACGGGTAGTCACGCACGTGCATCACCTGAGCACAGAAAGGGAGTGCATCTGTTAGGGCACGCTCATGGTGGGACTCACATGTACGGAGCACTTTGGCACTTGTTAAAAAAAGGAGCTTGTGGGCCTCAGACAGCCTGAATCCAGGGCCGTCTCATCTGACAACATATGCTGATGCTGGGTAGACAATGTGAAATGGTGTGGATTGCACCGAGGGGAATGCATAAGTCAGGTGGAGGAGGGGTCAGGCAGTCACAGTACAAGCTGCGCTGTGGTCACAGGACTGCCCAGCCTGTTGTACAGCAGAGCAGCCAGCTGTATCGCCCGAGCTTGCATCTAGCAACACCCGGCACGACAGTGCGCTACCATGCCCCACTGACAAGATAGAACTGCACTTGCCGCAACTCAAATATGCACCCAACAAGGCAGGCAGGCAGGCTGCACCGAGCCTCCCTGCCTTTCAACCCTTCCCTCCCTGTCCCACCACACCGCCCACCAGCGGCACACCCTCCTCCAGGTAAACCTCCAGCGGCAGCAGCTGCCCGTGTCGACTGTGACGCCCAGCAACAGCCGCATGCACACGCATCAGCTTGCTGCAGGCCGAGAGTGGCAGGCAGGAAAGGAGGACAGGGACGGCAATGATGGGAAGGCACGCAGTTACGCAGTTGAACAGGGTGCAACCCCTGCAGCCAGCCGCCCCCCAGCCTAACACTACTACCACATACGGCCCTCAGCCACTCACCGTATGGCAGCCAGCGTTGCGGGTGGCTGTATGATGAAGTCGCCGGTGCCGCAGTTGTAGGAGCGGCGGCGCTGCGCCACAGGCAGAAGGAGGTGACGTGGATGTGAGCTTCAGGTACATATGCAGAGTTGAGCGACCAGATGAAGCAATGCAACCGAAAAAGGAGACAGGCTGAAGAGACAATAGCAAGAGAACAATCTAGCCACCACCAGCCCGCCAGCCCACCCGCCGACTCTTTTGATATCCTCCCACTGACAGCACCAGCGCAGGCCCGCACCTTGGTCTCCAGGTGGAAAGCGGTGAGGTTGGTGCCGCCGCCAGCGGGCCCAAACAGGGAGAAGGTCTTGGTGCCCGTGCTCTCGCTCTGCACAGCGATGCGGGGGCAAACCAATGGATGTGTGTCTTGCAGCGTGGGGTTGAAGGGGTGGGGTGGTGGGGCGAGGCGGATGCGCAGG
This sequence comes from Ettlia oleoabundans, assembly GCA_019693395.1. NCBI lineage: Eukaryota > Viridiplantae > Chlorophyta > Chlorophyceae > Chlamydomonadales > Ettlia > Ettlia oleoabundans. The sequence goes on along the minus strand of JAAMXP010001636.1, from coordinate 20,262 downwards.
GTGGGTGAGGGTGGGGCGGTGTGAGGTGCCAACAGCAGCTCCAGCAATGACGAATGAGCCCCTTCAGATGCCCCACAGCATTGCTATGGCATAATCCGCAGCTTCCTCCCACCGTCACCACACCAACGTAAGTGCATGGCCCCCCCTCCATCCGCCCACGCACCCTCCATGCACCCACCTTGACGGCGTGGAAGAGGTTTGTGGCACGGCTGGAGCGCACAGCGTGCGGCAGCATGGCATTGGCACGGTCATCCACGCCGCATGGCATGCCTGCACACCCAGCGGCTTGTAACAGGTCACGGGCATGCAAGAGGGTGAATCACCCACCCAGCAAATTACTCACGCACGCATCCCCCCAACTCTTCCCTGCCTACAATATTGGCCTGCGTTCACGACCCATGCATCAAGGGTGCCACCAATCCTTCATTTCTTTGCCCCACCCACCCGGGGCATCAGCGGGGTAGTGCTGCTGCTGCTGGTAGTCGGGCATGGACCCGTCTGTGATGTACAGCCGACCCGCACGCTTGCCCTGGCGGCACAACTCAATCTGAATTACTTGAAGGGGAGCAGTGGTGACATGCTATTTAGAGGTGTTTCTTGCAGAAACCGGCTGTAACTTTTGGATGCTGTGGGACGCAGGCAAGTGGGCTTAAGGTGGAAAGGCAGGAATTCCGGCAGAAGCAGGAGAGAGAATCGACAACAAGCAGGCGAAGGAGGCAAGGGATGGAGCAAAGATTGAAGGCGTAGAGCACTGTTGTTCAGGGTAAATGCCAAACCAAGTGCAATGCTGCTAGGCAGTCAGCGCCAATGGCAGTATCAGTCAGTCAGCAGCGGCGTCGCCGGTCAACAACCACATACCTGCTTCAGCACATTTGCATTTTGCTTCACGCCATTTCGCTTCAGCTGGCCCTGCTGCCACTCTGTGTCCTGCAGAGGGGCAGTGAGGGAGTGGGTGGGTGGGTGGCCAGGCAGGAGCAGACGTGAACATTGCAGGAGCGGGTCAGCATCAGCATGCAGCCAGGCTCCGCAGTGCCACAAGGGGGAGAGTGGTGGGAACAGGGCTAGGTGCCGCAGAATGAACGTCAGCGATGAGCGCTTTCCAGCCAGCAGGCAAGAAGGCCGCGACTGTAGGCTGCCAAGCGGGGCCCAGTGCGGCACAGGAGGAACCTGGCTGTTGCGTGGGTTTATATTCGTGGCAGTGATTTGACTGGTTGGTGATCAGCTGCAGGGTTTAGTGTGGGCTGGGCATCAACAGGTCAGGCGTGTGCGGGGCTGGATTGAGTGGCGTGACTTACATTGAGGGCGCAGCTGACTGGTAGGTCTGTGGAGTGCAGGGCAATGTCGCCATATCGCTGGCCCTGCAATGCAGCGCCAGGGGCAGTACAGCAGTACATCAGAAAGGCAGCAAACACCGCCAGCTGACCATTTCATAGAGGGCGACCCAGCGCGGGGGGCGCACGGTGTGAGGGCATAGCAGTGCCGAGGGTATGGGCGGGCATGCACCACACGCCCTCAGCTTCCTGCGCAACGGCTGTGCCTAGTGCTGGCACCCTACTCACACCCACAACCACCCAGCCCTCTGACTGCGGTGACCCAGGCAGGCGATCCTGCCTCATCTCTGCCGTCTGCTGACTGGGTGGGCGCCCCCTCACCTCCGCCCTCCTGGTGAACTCCCGCCATATGCCCGCAAGCCCACGGTCCCAGGCTCCGCCAGCGCTGCTACCTGCCGCCACCAGCGCTGCTTGCTGTCCCTCCACCTCCCCCTCCGCTGCCACATCCATCTCTGCCTCCTGGCCAAGTGAGGGTGACTCCATGCAGGCAGCTGCCGCCGCAGCTTCCATCATCTCCTCAGCCTGGCCCGCCCGCATGGCAGGCAAGCCCTCCTGCCCCACTGCCACTGCTCCCATCCTTTCTGCTGCACCCACAGCAGCAGCGGCGATGGCGGTAGCGCTGCTCTGCTGGCCCGCCTCGCCGTCCCTTGAGCCAGCACGGGCTGAATGGCTCATCATGCGCTGCACCTCCCTCAGCAACCCCCGCACTGTACTCGTCCCTAAAGACCAACCGCCGCCATTGCCTGCCCCATCATGTGCGGTGCCAGGTGCGATTGCAGCTGGCACCGCACCCGCCTCTGCCTGCTCCTCTTCTGATGCCTCCCCTGCCACCGATGCATCTGGCGCTGCCAACCCTTCTGGCTCTCTGCCGCCGACGCTGCCATTCTTGTTGGAGGTGTGGTTGGCCCCAGAGGCAGCTGCGGCTGTGGCTGCCGGCACATCTGTGGGTGTCCAAATGATGAACCGCCTCTCCATGGTGCGCATGTGCTGCAGGTCCGCTGCATGGCACAGCACAGCACAGCATGTGATGGCATGCAAAGCATGGCAACGTGGCAACACTACGGCATGTCACATCCAATTTGCAGCATGGAGGGCGCAGCTCAATGCCGCAGCTTGGGAGGAGCAAACTTTGGTAACATGACGGCGGAGCAAGACTAGTCCACAACGGGGCGCAGAGGCACAGCCAAAGGCAAAGCCTGACAACAGCGGCATCAGCGGCAGCAAAAGCAGCAGCATCAACAAACAACTCGATCTGCGCGGATACAGGGCCGACTTCAGCTGCAGCTGCTGGTGGCACAATGGCGGCCTCGGCTGCACAGACACCCACGCACAAGCCAGGCACAGCGCTGCGGCACACCCTGCCCCTCCTGCTCCTTGAGTGCGGCGGCGCTGAGTATGTGTGCATCCAGCACCAGGGGATCCTGCCCCGGCACGTTGTACACCTGGCGCAGGCGGCAGTACACATCACGACACAGCTGCAGTACAGGGAGGGTCTCCCGTGGTAAGGGGGGAGGGGCAGGGGATTGCAATGGATGGAGGCATTGGTAGGTGCATGTTTAAGAAGCAGGCAGAGCAGGAGTGACGTTGCTAGACGGCAACCAGGCTACAGGCAGTTGGAAAGCAAATGCCAGTTGACATCCTGAACTTGAAACAAGCAGCTTTTTGCTGAGTAGACTTGCAGTACAAATATGAAGCAAGCGCATGTACAGCTGCATGCTACCTGCAGCCCATACGCACCACCCCACACACCTGTTTGCTCTCCTCTGGTGTGGTTGGCTGCCCCGCCAAGCACTTGTCCTCAAACCGCTGCAGCAGGCGCAGCATGTCTGCCACATCACCCTCGCTGGCACCCTGCCCCCGCATGCGCTGCCTGCATGTGCCCAGCACGGCAAAGCGCAGTTGCGAACAGTGAGTCAGAAGCTGTGTGTGAATGCAGTGTCAAACAGGGCATCTTAAGAACATTATTGGCAGCATGAGGCCAAATGCAGAGGATCGCAGGCTGGGAGGTTTGGAGCAGGGTGCACCCATGTGGTGCGGGGAGGGGTTGGGGCTCTCCATCTAGCGAGCGGTAGGCAGCGGGTACCAGGCAGCAGGCAGCAGGCAGCAGGCAGTCCCAGCTCACCCCAGGCTCTGGCGTGCGCGGTCCACAGCAGCACGATAGCGCTCCGCACCCTGCAAATCCCTGCCGGCACCTGCACACACAGTGCACTTGGTCCATCGTCAGCATCATATGGGGCTGTTTGGGGCCCTGCCTGCCCGAAACACATGCACCATGGAAGCAGCAGCCAACAAGCAAAGCCCAGCACGGCAGCCAGCCAGCCCTTGTCCAGCCGACCCCAGTCTGGCTGCAATGGTGGCTGCCACATAAGCGCACCTGCGTCAGAGTGTGGCGGGCCCAGCTTGCCGCCTGGCAGCAGCGGCCGTGCCTCTCCAAAAAAGAGCTCCACCCCCAAAGGCTGCTCTCCAGGTAGCAATGCCATGGGCTGGTATGCAATGCCACCACCCCTGCTGGCAACGGCGCCGCCAATCCCCCCCATGGCAGACATGCCGCCGTTCCTGCCTGGAGGCCGGCCACGCCGGCATGTGCGCGGTGCTGCTGGGCGCTGCTGCACCCCTCCCTCTGCAGCCACCTCGGCGCGATCCCGTGCTTTCTGGCTGGCACGCCGCACGCGCTTGCCTGCCGCCGCTGCGGCTGCTGCCTCTTCCTCCGCTTGGAGGGCTGCCGCCGCAGCCGTCCGGGGCGAGGGGCGCCTGCTGGTTCCATACCGGCAGCGCTGATGCGGGTGCGCTTTGTGGGCCTGTATTACAGCCGCATAATCGTCATCAGACGTATCAACATCCACACCTGCCCAATCAACCTCCTCCGCCAAAGGCTCCGTTGCAGCAGCCAACCCCAACTGCTGATCCTGCTGTGCATGCTCACGCTCCTGCAGCTGGGCGCAGTCCTGAGGTTGAGCAGCGCCCCGCGCAGTTGCAGCAGCTGCTACCAGCTCAGAAGCCTCTGGCAGCGGCAACGCTGGGGCAGAGGAGTTGCCTGCAATGAAGCTGGGAGGTTGAGGCGCTGGCACCACATCCTGTGCCTCCTTTCGCTGCTCAGCAAGCGGCGGCTGCTGCCCCTGCACCGCCTCTTGCTGCTGTACACATGGCACCTCCACTGCTTCCTCTGCACACGCAACTTGCTGCGGCTGCTGTGGGTGCTGTCTGACATTTCGCCTGCGCAGCGGCTGTCGCGGTGGACAAGCCTGTTCTTGCAACAGCCCCTGTTCCTGCCGCTGCTGTGGCACAGGTGCAACCTCATGCTCCTTGCACTGCCCCCTGGGGTATTCCTCTTTACCCGAACGGCAGGCAGCTGCACCCTCCTGCACCTCTCGCACCTGCCGCTTGCCCCTACGCTGCTGCTGCTGCTGTTGCTGCTTCGGGGAAGCAGCTGAAGACGGTCCCTCCTGCCCCAGTTCTTGCTGCTGCACTGACCGCTCCTGCTCATGCAGTACGTGCTGATGTATTGCCACTGGCCGCTCCAGCTCATGCGCTTGCTGCACTTGATGCCGACTCCTACGCTGATTATGTGGTGGTTGCTGCTGCTGCCGCTGAGGCGGCAGTGAGGATGGCTCCTCTCGCCGCTGGCGCTGGCGTGGCTGAACCTTGGGCTCCTGTTCCTGCTCGGTGAAAGACTGCCGGATCCTCTTTCGGCCCCTCTGCTGGCCAGATGCAGCTGCCACTGGCTCTAATGCTGGGTGTGCTGCAGCTTGTGTCATGCTCATGCCGGCATCTACATCTGCTGCTGCTTTCCTCGCTGTCCTTCGTTCCTCACTGGAATGTTCTGCCAAGGCAGCTGCGCTTCCTTGCTGCGAGCGAGCTGTTACACCCACTGGTGCTGCAGCCACCGGCACCACAGCTGCAGGTGCGGGTGGAGGGAGCCTGCGCTTGGCAGACAGAGGGCTGCCACCATTGCTGCCACCGCCAAAATTGTAGTCAGCGACCGCTACAGCCTCCGGTGTGTTCCTCTCAACAGTTAGTTCCTGATCATGCTGCACAACCAGCGCAAGCACATCCCCTGCCCGAGCACCCAGAGCTTTAAGCAACGTGCCTGCAGTATTATATGGTTCGAGGGAATGTGGAATGACTGCCCGTCGGCGTTGGGGATGCGGAATTGCTAGCAACAAATTGGCCAGCCAGCATACAGGATCAATAAAGCAGAGGCAGGCGCCATGTTGGCATCAGGCAGGCGCGAAAGCGAGCGGAGGGGCGGGCAGGCGGGCGCACCGATGCCGCTTAGGAAGAAGCTTTTGCATGCCTCCCCTCGCCTTGTCTTTGGGCGGCAGTGTGCCTTTAACTCATGAAGTTCTCCACCGGTGCCGTCGGACACTAATACCGTGAGCGACCTCCCCGCTGGCGTGGATGCCAAGTCGGGCCAAAACTCCCGCAGCTGTTCTTGGTCGAGGGTCGGATACTTCAACCATGGCTGCTTCAGCTTGAAGGCGCATAAGATGGGCCGACCCTCGGCGTTCTGCAGGGGCGGACCCATCTCGCCCCAAAGCAGGTTCTACTACTGTCCAAATAGAGCAGGAAGGATGCCGACGGGGTGATATTGGTAGCAAGCAGAGAAGCGCGCATTGGGTTTCAAATATCTTTCTTCCCTCCACCCTGCCCTTGCCAGCGTCCCAAAATGCAACAGGGCTTCGTAGACTGTTTTTACATGGTCATTTGCTGTCCTAGGCTAGAGCTCAATAGATGTGCAAATTATTGCAGTAGGTCCTTCCGTATTGTGAGCCCAGGGGCAATATGGCAGCCCTGCTGTTTGCTGGAGGGCCCTCCGGCGCGGAGGCAGAGGGCTTCCCCGGCAAGGCCGGCAAGGCCGACAAGGCCGACAAGGCCGGCCGGCAAGGCCGACAAGGGTGTGCACGCTATAAACGTCAACAACCATCAATGCTAAAAAGGGGTCTACTAACTGACTGTGTTCCCTCATAAATGTCGATAGACATGTGAAGGGCCGTTGGTGCTGGATTGGGAGGCCCCTCGGGGGCAGTTCCTGCATGGCAGGCTGCTGCGCACGCGCCACCAAGGGATGAATGAAATGTGATCAGGAAAAGTGGCGATATTGAACGGAAGAAACATAAAAACATAACTGTGTTCCAGTATGTGGGCCATGAAGGGAACACTCGGTGGCTCTGCGTCAGAGGCCAATCGCGTTGCCCATGGCACCAGCAAGCACTGCCTGTTGAACCGATGAAAGTGGGAGGAACCTTAATGCGCAGAAAGGTGGCAGAGGTGTGGCATGCTGCACTAGGACTAGGAATGGAGGACAAACGGCACAGAGGAGGAGGAGTGAGCTGGGCAACCCAATGGTCACAGCGGGTGGTGGTACAACCAAGGTATTTCATTGTTGGCAACTCTGGAGCCGCTGAGAAAGTGGCGGAGGTGAAATGAGTACTGTTGCTGAAAGTGCCCAGTGGAGAGCTGTCCTAATGGTGAGAGGTGGAAAGCAGGCACCAGCACAGGCAGGGCCTGAAGCGTGGGTGATGGATGACGCGGTAGGAAACGTGAAAATGCATTGGTGATAAGCGAAAGGGTCAATGATTAATAATTCAGTGCTGAGACGCTGTGAGCAGTGGCATGCTGTTGTTGGGTGGCGGAAATGGGGGTTGGGGGAGCCGGTGTACAATAGCCGAGGAGGTGGGTACAAATGAGGGTTGAACAGGAGGAGGCATGAGGATTTGTGACAACATGATGCTTGCCCAGCAGCTGAGAGCCTCGTGCTTGCGCCACGGAGAGAGCATGAGGCGAGGCATGGGTGTAGCCATCACATGCAGCTGCAACTACCCGTGCTTGAGACCGTACAAAGCCTGCACGGCGCTAGCTCACTGCAGCAGCGCGACTAAGGCGGCAGCACACGCCTGGCTCTGTGACTGTTGCAACAACAGCCGCATGCAGATCAGGTGGGCCAGCCCCTCCTGCTGCTGCTGCTCCAGCGGCGCGCCACAGCCCAAATCTGGCAGCTGTCTTGGCCCGGCTGCAGTTGCACTTAGTGCTGGAGCGGGCATGGGTTTCCCAGTGGTGGCGCTACTGTCAGTGATACTGTGCAGGTTCTGCAGGCTGGGGTGCGGTGCGGGCGCCGAGTATGGTGCAGAGCGCGACATTCTGGGGGTGGAGCGGCAGTTGCGTGTCTTGCCGGCGTGTTGGCGAACCGCGAGGTAGCCGCCTGGCACTGCGTGTGATGTTTAGAGGAATACAGCACAGGTATCAAGATGATGAAGGCATGAACCCAGTGTTTGACTGCTGCCAGGAGATGGCACCACAGTTTAAAGTAGCAGCCAAAATGAATGGTGCCTCAAATGCTGGGCCCTGCCCACCTTCTTTGATGGTCGCGGAGGGCAGCAGTTGGTCAAGGGTGTGAGAGAGCTGCTGGTACAAGGAGGAAATCATGGAGGCCGTGGAATGTACCGAGAGCGCGGGCACGGCAGGTAATGCTGACGTTGCGCCAGCCGGAAGAGCGGCACTGGAGCCAGTTCTGACAGTCTGTGTCCCGGCCTCGTGTACGAGCCGCGGTTCGTCAATTCCACTCGACGTGGTCACTGGCGCTGCACTGCCGTCCCCGCTATGCAGGCTGCTACCGGAGGCAGAGAGGAAATGGCCTGCGCACGCGAACACGCAGGGGGGGTTCAAAATCAAATGTGTGGTCAATGTTGGGCAGTGAGGACGCAGCAAAGCTTTGTGTCTTCGCGAGGGTCTATACAACGATAGCTGCGGGCTCCCGCCTAACCACTCAGATCGCCTGCAGTCGGCTGGCCGCCTCCGGCGATCCGAGGCTGCATGTGAGCCTGTAGCCGAGCAGACCACAAGGCGCGGCTGCCGTCGCCTGGTGCAACCAAGCAAAACCCGTTGCGCCAGGTGGCCACCGGTGGGTGTTTTCGACTTGACGGGTTAGCGTTTCGATGGTAGCAACACTGGCCTGCTATTCAGTGGAAAACAACCTGCCAAGCATGCGTTACTCTTCCAGGGACATTTTATCCCTCAGTTGACCCGACCTGGCCGCACCAAGAACCCCAATCCCCAGTCCAGAGACCCCAATCCCTGGGGACTCGAGCCCGGAATTGTTTTCTGGTGCAGAGGTAAACGACATGTGCACGGCTGGCACTGATCTGCACCACAGTCCCTAGTCTGTCTCGCAGGCTAAAATTTCCAGGAGCTGACCTGGGCGTGAGGAGCCGCTGCCGGCAGGTCTGGTCTCTTGGGTTGTGCAGGTCTAGGTGCATTTGAGTTGAACCTAACTGACCCAACAAGCTGCAACTAGCGCTGCACGACAACATGCCTCCAGCATTGCCCCATCCCTTCCCTACTCAACAGAGTTTCATGTTCAGTCTCCCCTGAGTCTGCCACCACTTGTTGGACCAACCGCATCAGAAGGCTGCTTTGAACCTTGCACATCACTATACCGCCCCGTCCCCCTTGGCAAATGCCTGCCAGCATCCTGCCAACATGCATCTACAAGTTGCTGTCACAGCGGTATGGAGCAGCTGGAGGTACGTCATGCATTGGCGACAGAACTCGAAATTACGTGGGCACTTCATGCAACTGCCACGCAGGGGGAAAGTCAGCAGGTTGAAAGCAGGGGTGTGCGGCAAGAGCCTGCAGATTACATGACTGGATCATGCAACCAGGGGTAATGGGCTGCCGCCAATGGACTTGCAACTGGCATGGGAGGGGGCACCTGGCAGCAGTCTGGCAACAGAAAGGAGCTGGTGTGACCCTCGCAATCAAAGGTTGTAAGACTGAGGGTGGCATGAGTGGGTGATAAATGCCGACGTTCCGGTGCATGCCTTGGCACGCAGTACGACTGCCTTGCAAAGACATGGGGAGCAGTCACGGCCAGTGTGAAAGGTGGAAGGCATTGGACAATGCCATTGGCTACAGGGGCTGCAACAAACAATGCAGACCGTTGCAAAGCAGGTTTATAATAGTTACGTGTGTGGTTAGAACAGAACTGAAGGGAGGACAGGAGGCAGGGAAAGGACAAGGAATAAGATCAGAAAGGAGAGTACGTGATGGGCTTGGGAGCAAGTCATGAGGGGGCATGCGTGGTGTACAGGGAGGAGAAAACAGTACAGAGCTGGACGGTGGCTGCGGTATGGCGCCGCTGTGGAGCGGAGGTGCAACATGGAAGGACAGTTGGGGATTCGCGGGAGGGGTGAATCAAAGAGAGAGCACAAACAGATGGTACCAGCATGCCAGGTGGGATATTGGCCTGGACAAACTCAGAGGATAAAAAACAAAACTAAAATGTCGAAATGAAAAGAAGTGGACGACAAGAGGCGTGAAGTGGGCACGAGGGGGCATGGGAGTTCAAAATAGCTGCATCGCATGGAGGCATGCTGGCAATGCCGTGCCGTGCCTGGCAGCAGAAAGGGAACTGCCCGCCAAATGAAGGGCAGGACGGGGCAAAAACCTCACGGTTCTGCGTGGCGCGGGTGGCACCAGCTCACGGTGTGGCCAGCTTGGCCAGAGTGGTGGCTGCCGCCAGCTCAGCATGGACCTGGCTGGCAGAGGACATCAGGTTGGACGTCACCTGCCTGGCAGCCTCCAGTACTGCGGCCGCCTCCTGGTTGGCCTTCTGCAACTGCAGCTGCTGCAGGGTGTGCAGGCGGATGGCATGGCGAATCTGCAAGAGCTCGTGCTGTTGCTGCTGCGCCTGCTGCCGCTGCTGCTGGGCCAAACTCCATGCCAGCTGTCCCGCAGGGCTAGCAGCTGTGACTGCTGGTGGAGCCATAATTTGCGTCAGCAGCGAAGCAAGCGCCCGAAGCCTAGCAGCAGCAGTTGGCTGTGGCACCGCAGGAGAGCTGCTCAGCAGGTGCTGAGGAGAGTACGGGGCAGGCCGGGGGGGCTGGCCAGCAGCAGCACGGCGGCGTACGACAAGATAACCGTGCCCAGGCACTGCAAGCAAGGCATTCAAGGCGCATTTTTCTTAGAATCCACATGCAAGCTGACAGTGTGGCAGAGGTGTGTGTCACAGTCATGCCTGCCTTTCGCACACAAATGCCAGCGGCGGCAACGGTGCCAGGGGCGAGTGTGGCAGCAACATTTTTGGCGCTTACCTTGCACAATCTCGCTTGGCGGCAGCAGTTGGCCGGTGCGCAGGATGATCTGCTGCAGCAGGGCTTGTGGGCTGGGAGGGGTTGCTGGACTGGCTGCCTCCCTGACGGCAGCGGAGCCGGGGCCGACGGTGGGAGCGCTGTCCCAGGAATTCTGTTTAGCGCTGCTATTGGCCGTCACCCAGCGCGGTTGCTGCTCTACTGCTTTCGGCGTGGGGAGGTTTGTGCTCGGCGAGATCGGCGAGGCGCTGGTGGGCAGCGGCATCGCACGCGCCAAGTGTCCACCCGCGCTAGGGCAAGCTGCCGGAGCGTAGTAGGAGCCGTGGACCACTGGCAGTTACAAATTTGGGTCCATGTAACTATTTGTAGTTGACATTTGCAGTTGGGCGTGCGCACAAGGGGCAAAAGATGCGAACATTCGTTGGGGCACTGCTCTCAGGAAGCTGCACTCCAGGGCCTGCGCTTCCAAGTGACTGATCCGCGCTTGTATATAACTCAGGTGATTTTCAGTCGTGCAACACATGGTTGTGGGCCTGAGCCATGGCAGCCCACCAAACCTTGCGCTGGAGCCAAGGACGCTGAGGGAACCCATCAATTTTGGCTCATTTCAGACTCACATTCTGGGGGCCTCCTTAAACCAAACCCTAAAATCACCTTCCCGCAGGTTGTCAACATATTCAAAGGTTGCGCTCCAGGGTGCAGCTGCTGATATCAAGATAGCTGAGGGCGTTGGGGACAAGCCAAGAAACGCCGCTCCGCCTGTGCCCCCGGCGTGTGTCCGTTCGGGCTGTGCCCCCTCTTTGTCGCCAACCAAAACCCAGCCTTCCCTTTACTGCCGCTTGAGGCACACCACTGCACGGTAGGCTTCCTCGTGCTCCAGACCAATCTCGGCATCAAAGTCGCCATGCGCCTCCACTACCTGTCCAGCAGCAGAAGGAGGAGGTGCTGCTCAGTTGTATGGGGCAAGTGAGTGCAGCACGCACTGGCGAGGAGCCACATCATGTGGGGAAAACATGACGTGGCTCCCGAAGCTGTTTTTTACAATTAGTAATGGCACTGCAGGCAGTATGACGAGACATGACGAGACTACGCTGGCTACAGGGTTCATACACACCACAGGCGGACAGCGCTTCTTCTCCCAGCAGGGCTGCCAGATCTCACAGCGGCCGCCTACAAAGTGTAGGCCACCTGTGCTTTTCAGTACATGTTGAAACCACGATGATGGCTGCCACTAAGACCAGCACTGACCTGAAAGCCTGAGGCCCGGCCCAGCAGGTCAATTTCCTGCAGCGTGAACTGCCTCTGCGGCACAACCTCAACCTCGCTTGAAACCAGGTTGTCGCCCCTGTAAAGGCTCAGCCCCACTGTGCGGTGCAGTACCTGCAAACAGATACGGGGTGGGTGCCAAGATGGGGGAAACAACAGCAGCATTGCTTGGGTGGGTGGGCGGGTCGGGTTGCAAGCGCAAGGTGGCCAGGCTCGTGACTTGTGCTGCCCAGGGCTGGCAGAGCAGGGTGAGCACAATCGCTGGAGCAGCGCATGACAGTAAGACGTTGGGAGTGGATCCCCTTGGCCCTCACGCTGCTCCCAACTTGGTGTGCCACAAGCCTGACCTGCTCTTGCAGATCAAAGTTGTCGCCATCACGCCCCCACTCCACCAACACTGTTTGGCTGCCGTCCTTAGACTACAGCCAGGCACGGAGGCAGAGTTGACACGTTAAGACCCGTAGGCAACCAGCTGCACCCTCCATGCATCCCAGCACAGGCAGCAGACATCCTTGGACAAGCTGCACAAGCGGTAGCGCAGGAATACGGACCGTACCAGGTGTGTGTACCTGCGCATCCCATGCCTCCACGTACTGCTCCTCGTCCAGGCAGTACCCCCCAAACAGGTCGCTGGGGTGCGGCAGCTCCAGAACCAGCAGCCCGCCCGGCTGCACTGCTCGACTGTAAGCAGGCCACAGGGCAGGCAGGCCGGCGTGCAGGCACGCAGGCGTAGAAAGCAGGATTGGGCAAGCCAGTCAGGAACCCTAGCCAAAGTGCTGTGACTAGTGATCTTGTGTGGTGGCCATATGCTAACCAACAACCCACCCCCCCCACTTATGGGCCATCCAGATGTGCCACTGCATGCAGTCAGCCAAGGGGAAGCGGCGTCAGCCCCACCCCAGCTCCTGGAAGCAGGCTAGGGCAGCGCCGTTGTCCAAGCAGTGAGCCAAGCTCCCCAGCAGCACCGCCGCCAGGTCAGCAGGCTGTCTCAGCTGCTGCGACCAGCCCTCTGTAGGCAGGAGCGGCACAAACACAAGCATACATGTTCATGCGTGTGGCTTGAACATCAGGCCGGTTCCTACCATGTGTGCAGCAAGGAGGGGAATGGGACACGCACGCAGGCAGGGAAGGAAACAGCAGGGCTACAGCCCTCTGCACCACCACTTTAACCACCACACTACCCAGCCATGCCCCCCCAGGACAGCACGTGCCTGCTGTCATGTCTGCCTGCACCCACTGCATGCTCCCTGCCACCCCCGCCTCCACAGCCACCTGCTGGGCGTAGCTCAGCATGGCTGGGGAAAGGTCCAGGGCTGTCGCTGCTGCTCCTGCTGCCTTTGCGATGGTTGCAGCATGGCGGGCGGGACCGCAGGCCACTTCGAGGAAATGCTGCATGGCACCCTGGCAGTGCCGCTGGTGCATGGCCAATAGGTATGCTGCCTGCATACAGTGTGTCGATATAAAAGCGGGGCAGCATGATGCTTGTCAGGAAGGCAGTACCTTTGCATGGCTGCAGCCCCGGAAAGCATGCTGATTGCCCAAATGCTGATCCGGGCCCGGCCGCACCCGATCACTCTACCTCCCGCCCACCTCACCTCCTTGTCATAGTCCCGAAAATTGAAAGCAACATCATAGATAGCCGGATCCTTGTACGCCTTGCACGGCAAGGACTTCTTCCCACGTCCGCAACGCGCCTGACACCTGATGTGGTCGGCCGGCGGGCAACTGGCGGCAAACGCAGCGGCACCTGAAGGAGCGCCAGCCGTATTGCTGCATGGGCGGGCAAGGAATGTTTGCAGCGCCAGTAGTTGAAGCTGGTGTATACAGGCGGTGCTGCTAGACGCGATGACGCCTCTTGAGCCGAGATGCGCCATGTCGGCAAGCGTAAGCAAACCTTTCGGTTATAAATAGGGGCAACAAGCCCGTATGAGCATCCCACCTTACTCCATTCTCATGCATGCATTTGCTGACGTGGCGGCTGGTGCCCTCCCAACGTTCGTGTCACATTTTACCCACCTCATTCCTGCCCTGTGCTGTGCTCTTACCAGCAATGAATGACCACCTCATGCAAGTTTTATAAATCAATACAGGACAAATGTCTTATCTACTGACTGGAGGAGCAAGTTAGAAAAGAGCAGACGCAAGGCGTTGCAAAACGACTGATTAAATCAATCAATTTCAATGAAATCATCCTCCTCGTCGTCTTCCTCCTGAATCATGCCACCATCTGCACTTGAGGCCGGTACTGCAGCTGCTGAGATGACACCCGCACCCGCTTCAGCCGCGGTTCTACCAGCTGCAGAGGTGGCGGTGCCCTGGCCAGTTGATGCACCCGCTGCCTTGATTTTGGAGGCGTCATGAGCCAGCGCACCGTTTTGTGGCAATGGCTGCAATGCAGAGGCATGCTTGCCAGCTGCTGTCACTTGAGGCAGTAGTGTGCCATTTGCTGGGTGCTCATGCCGTGGTGCCTCCTCCCTTGCAGGGGTTGCGCACCGCTTGCGTGGCGGCAGTTGCAGCAGGCCCAGCACTGAAGGCCCCCGCTTCTGCCCGGCAGCCACTGCTCCTGCTGTGGGCTCAACTAACAATGGCACTGGCGCTGCCGCTGGGGATAGAGGAGAGGGGAATGGCTGAGGAATAGCAAGGGTGCCAGCTATTCGACCAGGTAGCGGCTGATGATGCAGGGGCGGCTGTGATGCCACCTGCTGCTCCTGCTGAACCTGCTGTGGTTGTGGTTGCTCCTGCTGCTGCTGCTGTTGGGGCTGCTGCTGAGATTGCCCCTGCTGCTGAGAGTAATGCAGCTGCTGTTGCCGCTCCTGCTGGCCACGTTGGCACCCTTGGGCAGCAGCGGGAGCGGTAGGCAGGCCACAACCAGGCTCACCTGGTCTCTCAGTCAGATCAACAACCTCTGCCTCCCGCTGCTGCTCCCGCTGCTGCTGCTGCATTGGAGCCGCTGCAAGTTGCGTCAGCTCTGCCCCACCGGCGCCCAGTGTGGCTGGCCCTGCAGCAGCAGCTGGACCACCAGCACCGCAAGTGGCAGCACCGCCGGTGGGAGGCGGAGGCGCATGGCGCGGCTTGAAGCCCAGTATGGATGCAGCCTCAGCAGCGGTGAGCCCCAGGCGAGTCAGCACAGCGTCCCGCTGCCCACGGCTCTTCACAGCCGCCAGCGCTTGTCGCAGCATCATCGGCGTCACTGGTCTGGGCTGTGGTGGCGCCTGCTGCTGCGCGGGCTGCCGCCGTGCGTTTTCGCCTGACACAGGCCTTGCCTGCCAGCTAGCAGCAGGTTGCTGCTGCTGCTGCTGCCGTCGCCGCTGCTGCTGCTGATGTTCCACAGGCGCACTCCCCTGTGCACACATGCTGTCTGTGGGGGCTGCAGGGGTGGCCCCGGGCATTGAACTCAAGATTCCCGCTGCTGCTCTTGCTGATGCCCCTGCCGCAGCGCTTTGCTCGCTGCGCACTCGCTGTGCTGAGGCTTGCTGGGCTGTGTAAGCAAGCTGCAGTGCGTGCTGGGTAGCTGGGGCAGCGTTGGCGGCAGTTGCGGCAGCAGTTTGGTTGGCTGCATTTGGGCCAGCCAACCCTGGCGCAAGAGGCACAATACCTAACCGTCCCTGCATAGCGGGTGCTGTAGATATCTGCTGGCCCATGGCAATCGCTGGAGCCGGGTGCTGCTGTGCCTGCTGCTGAGGCTGGGTCCCCGGCGGCTGCTGCCGCTGGTCTGCAGCCTGCCTGCGCATCAGCCCCTGACGCTGCCCTTGCTGTTCCTGCCCGCCACTCCGCAAAGCTGCAGAGGCTGACGCCGCTGCTGCGGCAGCGCCGTGCTGTCTTTGCCGCAGCGGCAGCATTCTGTGCTGCACCGCCTGCTGCGCCACCGCCGCCTGACGCTGCATGAGTTGCTGATTGACCTGTGTGGACAGCTGAGCTGCACGCTCTGATTGCTGCTGAATGACTTGAAGCTCTGCAGGAGCAAGGCAGGGTAGTTGTTTGTGCTAGCCAGGCAAGCGGGTGCAAACACAACGCGCACAGTGCCGGCAGGAGCTGGTCGGCAGAGCCGGCAGCAGGGCTTACGGGGCAAAGCTTGGGAAGCCAGGGCGCGGAAGGTAGCTTCATCTGTTGCGAGCGAGAGCTGCAGCGGTTTGTGAACGTTCAGGTAAGCAGACTTTGTATTTGCAACTTGGTGGCGCACTGTTGCGGCGCACCCGTTCCACCAGGCTTGCGACGTTTTTCAATCCAAGTTCCACTTGATCCCAAGCTCTGTTCAGCTCCTCTGTGGCGGTCTGAGCTGAGGGGCTGTCGGCTGCACGCTGCGACGGCTGCTGCATACAAGCTGTGCTGGCCTGCTACAGCGGTTTTTACGCCATCCATACATTCGACGGCTTCAATGGACTCGCTTGAGACCACTGACCGGCACACCATGCAAAGCAGGCACCGCCATCGTTGTCACCACCCTGGGTGGGCACAGCAGCCTCCCACTACGCTCATTTCCAACCAAAGAGCCGTTCAAAATGGACATATGCAGAGAACGATCACGATATCTTATGTCTGCAAGAGAAACCAGGGCTGCCTGGAGACATAGAGAGACGTGGCCGGTGCTTGAGCCAACGACTCTCAACCTGCTGCCCACTGCAAGCCAGCTTTCTGGCAACGCAGGGGCAAAAGGGGCCGCTCTTGGCCATAAACGAAATCAATAGAATGACCGCCAACATTTCAGGGTTTCCAAAACTGTTGGCCCTTCACTACTTGCCACATGCAGCTGCCGCGTCTACACCACAGCCTCTCTGCACTATACATCCTCAAACGCGGACAAAGAGCGTGAGGCGCTCCGCCACTGCTGACTCTATGTCTTGCATCACTGTCAACAGGAAGGGCTGCACGGGGTGGAAGAGGTAGACCACGTGCGCTCGTGCTGCTGCACTTGCAGCGGCGGTGCGGCTGCCTGCAGAGATGTGGTGGGCAGGGGTGGGCAGAGGCATGGGGTGGGTGTGGCACGCCTGCCCGGAGCCACAGCTGTACAGCACAAATGAGGAGGGCCTTGCAACTGGCAGGTACAGCCCTACGAAGACGCAGTGGGTGGAGGGCCCTCCGGACGCACCCGCCGCACCCTGCCCACCTGCCACCTGCGCGGGCTGCAGGTGCTCGGGGTCGAGCCTGAACCGCAGCCGCTCCGGCTGGCAGCGGCACATAAACTTGATGCTCCTGCAGGACACCAGGGAGCAGCAGGTGGGGGCGGGGCAGGGCAGGCCAGGGGAGATGACTGGTCAGAATGCCAGCAATGAGTAGGCGACGATGAGCAGAGAAAGCAACCGCAGCTGGACGCTGGTGGAGGCATATGCACCGCAGCGCAGCTGGTTGAGAAGCTGGACCAAAGCATGGGAGATAAGCGCACACCCAGCGAAGCAGCATGAATGAGAGGCAACACACTCAGCATAGGCCGCGGTTGCTGCTTGTGCCGTACAACCTGGCAATGTGCCCGTTGCAGCGCTTGAGGCGTACCTGTGAGGCGGGTGATGTGGGCGGATGGCGCCGCCAATGGCCCGTTCATCGTAGCAGTACAAGTCAGGATCTGCAGTGCAATCGCAGTATCACTGCCCTTACTTTGCATGAACAGCAGATAGCTGACAAGGCGCAGTGTTGCAATAGCGCTGTTGGGGATACACAGTCCCCAGAAGGCTTTCGAACAACAATCCCTGGCTCCACTGCTCAAATCCATCCCGCGCCCTGCAAGCCCAGCCTCCTCGTTGCTCCCATGCATCAGTGCACATCTCATGCTACCCATACACTGCAGCCAGCCCTCAGGTGTTGCTGCCACCGCACTCACCTAGGTACGGCGTGGCCTGCCGCATTTGGCAGGAGGCGGGCAGCTCATCAGCCAGGCGGTGCCGCAGCTCCTGCAGGGCAAATGAATGGCGGGCACCTAAGCAGGCCAACAGACAGGGGGTGGGTGCAGGCAGGAAACGCGGCAGCACATGGGTGCATGACAGCGCCCTCCCAGAACCCAGTGCCAGTGCAAGCTGTAGACGCTATCTTGTTCCAACCTGCCCACCCAGGCAGAGGCCATCCATCCACCCCAGAAGCTGCTTGCCTTGGCGGCCAGAGCGGGATCCCGGAGCTGGTGCTCTCTAGCGATACGCGACGCCGCAGGCGGCACCACCCATCGATCCCAGTCAACAGTGCAGCCGCATACGCAGCCACCGCTGTGGAAAGCGGCGGGGTGGTGCAGGTACCTGCTGGCGCGGGGTGAAGTGGGGGTGGGTGACAGGGACAGCAAGAACTTTTTTACAAGCACACAACTGGGGTTTTATTACACCAACATCTATGTTAGGAAGCCGACTTCTTGCCACTCAAACCTGCCAACCCCAAAAACTTGCAGAGCCTGCGTGCCTGACCCTTTCCTGCCCTCGTCCACATTCCTTCAAGCACCCAGGCAGCCCACCACCACTCACCACGCCGCCAGCTCAGGGGAGTGCGCCACAAACAGCTGCTCCACTGCTGCCGACACCCAGTTGTAGAGCATCATGTAGCTGCCCTGCTGACCCGCAGCAGCAGCGGCAGAATGCCTGCGCGCCGGCAACGCAGCAATGGAATCAAGCACAGGGCAGGATGTATGGAAAGTTAGCAGGCACGTAGGGCAGGGCTGCAAGCTAGATGTCAGAAGTCTGCGCAGCAAGCCTTGCCGTGGCAGGCAGATATGTTGGCCAGCAGCGCAAGCGCCACTAATCATCACTACCTTGTTCATCAACAGCGCTCAACACAGGCTCAGCAATGTGCGACATGTTCAAGTGCCGAGCAACAGTGGCAAGCTCATGTGCCATTGAACCAGCAGTAGTGCCAGCCCACCCGTGGTGCTGGTGCCTGTGTGGTCCTGCCAGCATCTCAGGCGGGCACCAGTGCACCAGCAGCCGCTGCTCGTCAAGCAGCTGAGCCTGCACCTTGGCCACAAGCAAGGGTGGTGGCAGTCAGCTGCCCCTATGTGCTGATCATCCATTCGGGCAAGCAGGCACGGGGCTGGGACTGCCCCTGCTTTTGCTTGGTTGTGCAGACAAAGGTGCCCACATGGTGCAACAATCACCAGCAGCGACTGCCAGACCCCAACACCTGTAACAAGCCCCTACCTCGCTGCGCTGTCACCCCGCTGATGCCTACCCGCTTGGCACGCATGCACTCGCTGGCCTTGCAAGCCATGAACTGAGGCACGACAGCAGGCACAGCCGCCAATGGCCACCGCCAGCTCACCTTCCACATCAGCAGCTCCAGGTGGGCCTCAAAGTAATAGTAGAAGCGATCCATGGGGCGCCGCCAGTGAGGAAGCACGCCTGCGCTGCCACCGCCGTACCGCTGTGCTCCATGCTGCCCCTGCACCAGTCCAGCCAGGTTACTGCTGCTGCCAGCGAACCGCTGGAGTCGCGGCGCCACCGTCGTGCTGGGCAGGCTGCCCGTGCTGCCGCTGGCGCGGAGCGGGCCGTGGCCGCTTGTGACGGCAGCATCGCCCGCAGCAGCCACAGCAACCTGCTGCCCGCCACCTGCTGTGGTAGAGGTTGCCTCTGCCGCTGCAGCGGCTGCAGCTGCCGCTTGTGACTGCTGCTGTGCCTCCCGAAAGAGGCAGGCTAGCAAGCACTGCTTCAGCCCGTCTATCAGACGCGACTGCTCTGCACCTGGCCCCGCAGGCCGCCCCTGCTCCATATCCTCACCATCTAAATCCTCCTCCCCGTCCTCTCCTCCCTCTGAACCAGAGTCCTGGCCTACAAATGCCGGTTCCACACCAGGACCTTGTGAAACCCCATGCGTGGCCACATTGGCTGCCGCAGGCCTGCCGCCAATGGGGGCCGACCGCTGCCCCTGCTGAGCTGGCAGCGGCTGCGCCACCGTGGAGCCTCTTGCTGCAGAGTGCGCACCAGCTGCCCCTGCTCCTGCAGCCGGCGATAGCGAAGAAAATGATCCAGCAGTGCCCAGCGTGCTGTGTGCTGCGTGATGGTGTTGATGCTGCTGCTGGTGGCCCCCCCGCCACCGCTGGTGCTGCCGCAGCCGGCGCTCCCGCTCCTCCTGCTGCGCTATCACCCACGCGTCATCCTCCTGCACGCAACCAGGCATACACATGCACATACGTCCACTCAGCCGCAATCCAACACACACATAGGCAGTTTTGGTGGAGCCACAGGATCAGTCACTGGGGCAAATGATTCATGCCGCATCCCAGCGCACACACAACGCGCCTACCGACACATCCGGGGTGACAGGGACACTCACGCGGGCAGGCAGAGGCATGGATGCATTGCAAGCGAAATGCCGCAAACCGCTTATACAAAAGCGTGGCAGGTTGATAGCAGGAAGCATGAGTGTCCATGGAAGGGAAGCGGGCAGCACAGTGGGAAAGGGACGGGTTGAATTTGCGCAAGGTTGATAGCAAGCACGGCATGGCAGCACGGGCAGTGCCAAAACATCAAGAGCCAGCCAGCCAGGTGTTTTGAGCTGCGATCACCCTGCAGTGCTGGCCGATGGCATGCAGGTACATCAAGCGGCCCGCAGGCAGCAGCTGCAGCATATAAAGCGTCTGGCTCGCCAGCTGCAGCACGGGGGGAGGAGAGGGG